>SKCR01025871.1:0-19794 GCA_019454045.1 Zanthoxylum bungeanum | reverse complement strand
TCATTCAAGCATACTTAAACATCCAATTCAATTAAATCATGCCTAAATCGAGTTTACCCAAATTAAAGTTTTGACCAAAATAAGCAAATTGGGGAAATCAATCCAATCAATTTTTTAAATCAATTGATTACATACAACTCAAATTCAATCATATATAATCATTCTCAAACAATCAATTAGACAGAATCAAGCTAAAATCAAAAAGCCCCAAATTTGCTCAAGAACCCTAATTCGGTTTTATGCAACAATAGCTCTAGATACCATTGTAGGAGTTAAATCAAGTCCCAAGATCACAAATCTGCATAAAAACCGCATATGAACACATCAAAGGAGTAAGGCGGAAACATAACTCACATTGATTGGTTTTGATGAAATGAAGAAACACCATTTTCGTCCTCCATTGAGCTCGGCAGATCTCTCCTTGCAGTGGCTATGCGATTTTAGTCCTCTTTGAACCTCCAAGAATCGGCCATGCATGAACTCCATTGAAGCTCAAAGCTTTGAGCTTCCATGCTCACAACTCACTTCCCTATCACCTTAGTATCGCTCAAGTGTGTGCTAGCACTTATCATCTTCCATTTTGCTTCTCAAATTTTTCGGTGAAACCAGAAAAGGAGAAGAAAATCGCACCATGCGTGAAGGAGATGAAGAAGAAAAAGAGAGGAGATGAGAGAAAAAATCGTGTACTGCATGTTGGAGAGAAAGAGAATAAAAGCCTTTTATTATATATTTTTTCATTTACCAAGTAAATAAAAATAAATAAACATAT
Organism: Zanthoxylum bungeanum; assembly: GCA_019454045.1. NCBI lineage: Eukaryota > Viridiplantae > Streptophyta > Magnoliopsida > Sapindales > Rutaceae > Zanthoxylum > Zanthoxylum bungeanum. The sequence goes on along the minus strand of SKCR01025871.1, from coordinate 19,025 downwards.
GTATTACTTTAATACAAAAGTTAAAAAGGAAAAAGCAAAAAGCAAAAGTCCTTTTCACCTTTTCCCATCACATCTACTTTTTTCTTTAAGTCACATCACATCACTTTAATAAAGTGACATGTTGTCAAGTCACATCACTCAAAGTGACAATTGATTTGACGCATGATGTGACAAACGATTTGACGCTTGATGTGACTCGCGTGCCGCGCTCGAATTCGAAATGCGAATGCGCTCGCAATCACTCTCGGCTCGGGTTCGCTAATTCCAAATTAACGAATTTTCCGTTGCGTCGTAATTAAATGATTACGCCTAGCGAAATCACTATTCACGTCGCTAACGAATTAATTCTAAATTAATTCGTTCGCCCGAATTAAAATCTAATTTTAATTCCGCGTCAAATCCAATTTCGATTAATATATCGAATATATTAATTTATCGATTAATTCCAATTAATCGTTCTCTCTCTTTAATTAATATTTATCCCAGATAAAATATCTCCGCAATAATCCCAGATTAATTTCTCTCTCATCGAATTAATCCCAGATTAATTCTATCTCTCTCTTCTAATTAATCCCAGATTAATCAAAGTGCGAGTAATACGTCATCGGTGAATCTTCAGGAAGCGACCCATGAGATCTCCGGATATGTTGGCAGTAAATACGATCGTCGGACTGTCCGAACACGTAAGTACCTCGTACTACGTTTATATCGATTTACAAGACAAGGTTGGCTTCTAGCAAAGCGCCATGCCTACCCAATTCTCCAGAAATATTCTTACAGGAATATATAGATCTGTATCAAGCGTAGTATACCGTAGTATTGTGTATATCGGCCCAGTATCGGATAATCACGTGCTAGGGCTGGGGCTGGATAAGTGTCTGCCCCGTCCGAAGCACATGTCGGATGTCTGGTAACATAGTCTCTATAATCGGATATACATGACCTGGTCACAATATCCCGATTGGTTGCGTAACACTCAAGAGCACTAGTACCGTATCCTGCGTGACATCATCTCCAATATGACTGAAGTGATACTTCCGTCTTGACATCACACACCCAATACACTACGACTCTCTGATAAACCCAGAAATGGTGTACACAGAACCCGTTTAAAAGTCCCCTACCACCAAGACCAAAGTCTATCGATTATCGTAAGTATTAGCGATGTAAGTCTCAGGTTAAGACCATACACACCTACCTTGATTTCGGCCTCCCATAGACACATAGTCATAATACCAATGGGATTCCGAGGGGTCTATCCAGAGCGAAGCTGTTTCCCGTACCATCGGTGAAACACGACCTCCTATCGCACTTGCATAAGTATCCAATACTATATATATGAGAACTATGCCGTTGTGCCCTCACAACGCGCACAGTGCAATACTAGCCTATTCCGCATTATCGATGTCCAGTCTCGATAATACTACGGCTAGGGATATTTAATGATTAAACCTTCGGGGACTGATACTGTCTCATTTCATCTCAGTCCAGGTACTAATCATAGGGACCCTCTCTCATTTATATATCTATGGTGATCTAATCACAAATGATGAGAGTGCAATTTCCTTATACATAGTTAATTTGCTACAACAACACAATGATCTGTGCAAATAGTGACGCTATGGGTCATATTATCCAACAGTATCGTTATAAACATGGTGTCGATTATGACGAAATATTTTACCGTTTGTAGCACTCTGCATTTTTGCAATAAAGTCCCTATGATGAGTCTCATTTTGAGACACTACCTTTTAAGTCGAGGGAGTCGCGGGAACAGACGTCGGAGAGAATCAGTATTTTCCGTTAGATTTTATTCGCTTGTTTAGCGTCGGGCTCGCTTGTAGACATCTGTTTTAAATTCACCTAGCCCAAAACCCCCCGCAAACCACTTGGCCTTGACCCTAAAACCCTCGCAAAGCCCATATACCACCATCCAAAGCCACCACACAACACGCCCAAGCCCACACACGCCCAAGCCTAGCCCACACACGCCCAAGCCCATAAAACATATCCAAATTAATAAAACACATATTTAACACTGGGAAATTAAAATAAAATCAAATAAAATCTAAATAATCACCTACTAAAATAAAAAATTACTTACCTAAACAAAACAATCGTATACCAAATTAAAATAAAACAAATAAACATCAAATAAACATATTCCTAATTTAAACAAATCTTGTCCCCAATTAAATATTTTTTTTTCCTTGTGTGACACTAATTAAATGGTATCCGTTTTATATTACACAAATCTCATTTCTTTTCAAGCAAGGATTCACCCTACCCTTTTCCTATAAAAGAAACCCAAAACCAACCCTCACCTCTCATTGTCCATTCACGCATAACACAAGAACAAGCAGAAAAAAGTCTATTCTCCTTCTCTCTATACTATAGCCGAAACTCATCCCCCTAAACACCCTACATTACAAAAAATCAAACCCCTAAAACAGTAAGCCTTCACCGAAAATCACCCTTAAAATAACCCCTCCATTCTCCCGAAAATCAAAAACCAAAACAGCCCCCATTGCCGTAACAAAATAGTCCACAAACAACCCCATTGCCGTGACCAAAACTCTGCTCCCATACAGCCCCTAACCACCACCGAAACACCACCCCATAAAGCCCCTAACATCACCTAAACAGCAGCCCCATACAGCCCTTAATATCAACGAAATAACACCCCCAAAATTGCACTATAACCACCGAAAATCACCATCAAATATAAGCTCAAAAACCATGAAAATATTGATAAAAAACAGCAGCCTAAAACCGCAAAAACAACAGCCTCGAAACCGCAAAAACAACAGCCCCAAAACCGTAAAAACAGTAGCCTAAAACCACAAAACAGTGACCAAAAACAGCAGCAAAACAGCAGCGAAACGGAGTGAAAACAGTAGCCCGAGCAGTGAAACAACGAGGAAAATGTTGAACCAGTGAACCAGAGGAGTTGCGAAATATCCACCCTTCCGACGACCATGTACCGTACTTCGGAGAGACGATCTAAAAGGTTAGACCTGAGGGCACTTTTCGTATTTATTTTCATTCGTCTTTTAATTGTTTTATTTATTTTTTTTTGCATGAGAGTCGTTTGTGGATGCATGTTGTGGCTTTGAATGGATGGAAAAATGTGTCGTCTCTTGTGGTATATAGGATGGAAACCCAGACGTAAATTATGTAGCCGAATCTGAATGGATGGTAGTGCGGTCTGTACTTGGGAGACAACTCCACGTACCACTTGAGAAAATGACACATATTTCACTTATTATATTGTTTGTTTATATCGCATTTTATACTTTTTACTATGTTTAATTTACTTGTTAATGTTGATTTGCTTGTGTAATGACGATATAGTGCGCATGGGCTTAGTATGTTGGTCTAAAGGTCCTCTATTTGAGAGAAGAAAAGTCTAAAAGACTACCTTTATGACAGTACTACTTTGTCGCGCCGAACGAAGTATGTTTGATTGAATGCGAGATAACGTTTAATCGGGCATGCGAAGTCTCATATCCTTGTCTTATTTATTTTATATGCATTGTGATGTGATGCACATGGGTTTATTACGTTGGTCTAAAGGTCCTCCATTTTGAGGGATAAAAGCCTAAGGGCTACCTTTACCACGATATTTCACAGCGCCCTTTTATATTCCGTCTTTTACTTTATGTATATTAGTTGTCTATGTAATTGATGATATAGTGCGCATGGGCTTAGTATGTTGGTCTAAAGGTTCTCTATTTGAGGGAAGAAAATGCCAAAAGGCTACCTTTACGACAATACTTTACCACGCCAGACAAAGTATGTTTGGTTGGATGTGAGATATGTTCAACCGAGCATACAAAGTCCTATATCATTGTCTTTATTTTATATGTATTATAATGTAATGCGCATGGGCTTATTATGTTGGTCTAAAGGTTATATATTTGAGAGAAGAAAAGTCCAAAAGGCTACCTTTATGACAGTACTTCACCGCGCCTTTTATTATTCCGTTGTTTACTTTCTGTATGTAATCTCTTTGCATAATCATGCATCATATTGCAATGCGCATTGGAAAATCAAGTTGGATTAAAGGTCCTCCATTTTGAGGGATAGAAAGCTGTAGGGCTACCTTTGCCACGACGTTTTGCCGTGCCGGATAAAGTATGTTCAATTGAATGTAAAACACGTTTAATCGGACACTCGAAGTCCTATATATGTGTGGGCATATGTCGTATCTCTTTCCTTTCACTTTCATTGTCTATTTTTTGCATCGCATCATTGCACGTTTATTTTAATATACAACTGCCTCATTAGTTATTTCTTTGCATTATGTACCTAATTACTTCTCTTTATTACGTATGATTGTGCAATTGCCATTTATTTGTGTTCCCACATGTATAGGTACAATGTGCTTATGAAATTGTATGCTTGCCATTATTCTGATTCACTTTTATGCATGTTTGTACAATTACCATTTCCTTGTGTTTCTGTATCCATGAATATGGTGTGCTTATGAAGCTGTATGCTTGCTCTATTTCAATTTACCTTTATGCATGCAAATTTGGACATAGGTTATATGCAAATAGGTTGTATGCAAATTCAGACATAGGTTACATGCAAACTTAGATATGAGCCTTGTACTTATGCATGTGATCTTAGAAATTGAATACCCTTGGGAATGTATGTTGCTAGATTCGATTAAATTATTGCAAAATCACATCATTACAATTGCATAAGGGACCATTCCGAACCCAATGGTTTGAGGTCTTCCCTTGCGAGGGGTGAGTGCGGCCTTAAATCTTTGTCCCGGTTCACATCAGGTGGTGACTCCATATTATTTCTCCGTTTTAGTCCCCCGCGGGCTATTCCGTACTCCCAACTAGGCCGCGAGCCTAGAACAGCGTCACTGATTTCTGTGTCCTATATTCTGGCGACTCCACTGGGGATAGACAATTGGCCCCGAAATAATGTCTTGTAATGTTTGTGATTTGTGCTTTAATTAACCTTGTTTACCGTGGGTTGAAGGGGGTTTGATCAAATGCACTTTTTAAGGCTAAGTAATGGTTTGCTGTCTTCCCTCATTCACTACATATTCTGAGAATGTGAAGCATGAGAAGCCTCCAAATGGGTTGGGGGATGTTATCCCCACTTTTGATGATGACATGGCAGAATATGTGACAAGAAGAATGATTGGGTCTCAGTCAGAATTTCAGAAGCTTCAGGATCAGGTAGAAACGGTTACCCGCAAAATAAGGGGTAAACATGAAGAGTTGTTAGATTATGAAGCAATGAGTTCTGTAGAACAGCTGCCAGCTCAGTTCAAAATGCCTGATATGGCCAAGTTTAATGGGAATGGGGACCCGCGGGTCCATATTCGACAATATGTTTCAGTTATGAGTTCAGTGGGCTTGTCACAACGCCAAGTGCATAAAATGTTTGGAATGTCACTTGAGGGAGCGCCGGTAGTATGGTATCATAGCCTGGAAATAAAGGTTAGGGAAGACTGGAAGGAACTGGCTGAAGCTTTTTTGAAGCAATATGTTACAGATTTGGAAATTGATTTGTCACTACGTGATTCGGACAACACTAAGTAGAAGTCGGAAGAAAGCTTCAAGGAGTATGTAGACCGCTGGAGAAGCTAGCTTCTGAAAATGCAGACTCGGCCTCTGAGAAGGACCAGATTAAAATGATCATAAAGGGCACCAAGCCCTCGATTTATGGCAAGTTGAGGAGGATGACCTCCATGAATAATGATTTTCGACAGTTGAGGGAAACTGTCATGGATATTGAAGAAGAAGAGGCAGAGAATAAGAAGTTCTATGGCCTGAACATGAGGCCCTTTGGGGGAACATCAAGTACCAAGCCTGTTTCCGCTGAAATTGATGCTATCTGAAACCGACGATTTTCCAACTTGGGAAGACCCTTGTCTAAGGTGTTGGAGAAATTAAAGAGACAAGGACTTCTAAAACCAGTAGAAACCAAACCACTTCCACACCCTCCACCACCACATCTCAACCTAAACCAATATTTCCATTTACACAAACAGAAAGGCCATGACACTGATATATGCACCCGCCTCCGCAACGAAATCCAAGACCTCATAGACTCCCAAAAAATACCTGATCCCGAAAAAGACCAGCCTAACACACATCGAAATCCCTAACCAAATTACAACTCTGTCCCACCACCTACCTATATGATAAACTCTGGCCTACTTGAAAGCCTTGTCCTCAAATCTTTTGACCACCAAGCCTTTTGCCTGGGAATTTGGGATAGCAAAAGCGAAGATGAAACATAACAAAGGAAGAATTTCTGGGTAGACTTTTCCGGTAGTGATGAAAAGGAGGTAAGAGGAATGACACGTAGTGGGCATTTCTACAGTGATACAGCTGAGAAGGGTAAATAAGTGTTGACAGAAGGAAGAGAAGTGGCTGAGAATACAGAAAATGCTGAGAAAGATGTAGTGTTGCAACAGTTTAAAAAGACACGGGCACATGTCATCATCTGGGAATTGTTGTGTTCATCACAAGAGCACAGACGTGCTATGGTTGAGGCCTTGAGCAAGATAGTAGTGCCGGAGGATGCTAACCCCACAATGTTTGTTGGATCAGTACAAAAGGAAGCTTTACAGATAACCTTTTCTGAGGAGGAACTTCTGGCTGAGGGAAGGAATCATAATAGACCCTTATTCATCAGAACTTCTGGCATTTTGGATCTATAAAATTCCTAATTGGATTAGGAGTAGTTCTGTTAGCAGCTGAGCTGGGCTACATCATAGGCTAAGGAACCACGGTCTCATCAATGATCCAAGTATGTACTTCGACGGTTTCATCTGATTCGTGAGATCAAACATCGTGGCGATGTGAAGATCGAAAAAATCATTTCAGATGATAACCTTGCAGATCCGCTGACGAAAGCGATATCTCAGCAAAAGTATGAGCGACCCGTAAATATTTCAGGTGTTAGACACTTGAGTGATTGGTTATAGGCCAATTGGGAGATTGTTGGACAATTATGACCAATAACATCACTATTTTGTAAAGAATATGGTGTTCTTGTAGAAAATTAACTATGTGACAAAGAAAATTTCTCTTTTATCATTTTGTAATTGGATTACTTGGATATATAAATGATAAAAGTCCATATGATCAGTACCAGATTAATAAGATATGAGACAATATTAATCCATGAAAGGTTTAATCATTAAATATCCCTAGTCGTAGTATTATCGAGACTGGACATCGATAAAAAGGAATAGATTAGTATTACACTTGTGCGCGTTATGGAAGCTTAACGACATAGTTCTCATATATTTGAGTATTGGATACTTATGCATGTGTGATAAGAGGTTCTATTAGCCGTTTGACCGGGAACAGCTTCGCTCTAGATAGACCCCTCGGAATCCCATTGGTAGTATGACTATGTGTCTATGGGAATCCGAATCAGGGTAGGTGTATTTGGTCTTAACCTGAGACTTGCATCGCTAATACTTGCGACAATCAGTACGCTTTGATTTTGGTCGTCTGAGGCTTTAACAGGTTATGTGTACGCCTCTTATGGGTTTACTGAGAATCGTAGTGTATTGGGTGTGATGTCAAGATGGAAGTATCACTTCAGTCACATGGAGATGATGATCACGCAGGGATATAGAAATAGTACTCTCAAATGCTGCAGTTATCGGGATAGTATGACTAGGTCATGATTATCTGATTAAAGAGACTAGTTGCTAGTGATCCGATATATGCTTCGTACGGGGCTGACACAATTCCATCCCTAGGCCTAGCATGTGACATCCGATACTGGATCGTAATACGCAATACATTGTATACTACGCCTGATATAGATTATATATATTCCATGTTGTATATATTTCTGGAGAATTGGGTAGGCACGGTGATTTGCTATTAGCCAACCATGTCTTGTAAATCGGTAAGAACGTGGTACCGGGTACGCATGTATTCAGATAGTTCGATGACCGTATTTACTGACAACATATATAGGAATCTCTTGGGTCGCTTTCCAAAGATTCACCGATGACACTTGACTCTAACAGAATTAATCTGGGATTAATTATGAGAGAGAAAATTAATCTAGGATTAATTACGGCAAGAATTTATCTGGGATTAAATTCGTCAGAAAGAGAGAATACGATTAATTTGGAATTAATCGGTAAAATAAATTTAATAGATAAATTGAATTTTTCTATTGAATTTATTTATTTTGGCCAAAATAATATATCAGATATATTAATTGAAATTGGATTTCAATACGGAATTAAAATTGGATTTTAATTCAAGCGAACGAATTAATTTTGAATTAATTCGTAAGCGACTTTCGTAATAATTTTGCTAGGCATTATTATTTAATTAAATTGTATATAATTACGTCGCAACGAAAAATATTTTTAGTCGGATTAAACGAACCGGGCCCAAAGTGTGTTGTGTAAGCCAACCAAATTTTGAATTTAAAGTGGTGGGACCCACTTTACTTACATCAAATGTTAGACATGTGATGAAAGTGGTTGGCAAGCATTTAAAAGGCATCTTTTTTATGTCAACTCACTTTACACACAACTTAAGTAACAAGTTTTGGAAACTTAAAAACACTATTCATCATCTCTCTCTTTTCTTCATGTTGGTCGAACCTACTCCCTTTTGTTCTTGAATTTTTGTTGCAAAAATTCATCCAAGCTAGCACTTAAGGAGTAAAACAAAGGTGATAGGGAAACTCACCCAAGAGTTTGGAACCCAAAAAGAGGGCTTGGAGCTTCTACAACAAAGAAAAAGTCTTGAACTTCATCCGATCACTGTAAGTTTTTCCGCAACTCTCTTTGATTTATTCACACACGAATCACTCTTAGAGATCTTGTGGCATGTTCTAGGAACACTAACAGCATAAGAAAAAGCTTGATTAAGCTATACACAAGAAAATTCTTAGAGAGATTAGCCTAAGTTAGAGAAGTGTTTAGAGAAGCTTGTGAGGTCTCTACAATATTTCATCTAGGAGAAATCAAAATTGGATCGTGAACTGAAGCTTAGAAGCATTGGAAACAAGATTGGATCTTGAAGTCAAGCTTGCACACCTTCGAGGTTCTCCAATAATTTTAACAAATGAGAGGTAGATTGGATCTTGCATCAAGCTTACTAGGTACAATTTGATCTTCTCCTAAGCTATATTTATTTGTGTATTAGATGCATGATCACATAGCTTAATGTTGAATAAGGCTAATCAATTATGTTAGGATACTTTAAAAGTATAAACACAACATGCTTATATATTAGGTCAAAGAAGTTCATGTTGGACATGGATCAATTAATAAGAGTTTGGAACACTAGATTAAAGCTTAGAGTTTTGGCTACCATTCTAGATTCACTTGACCACCTTTAGGTGAACTTTAATTGTTCATGAGATATTTCTATTAGGATTCTAAAATGGTTCGTGATTAGATTCGAAAAAAGGCATATAAGTATTTAGAATACATGTATCCTTGTTGTAAAACATTTGTTGATGATGATTATGAAGTTAAAATTGGATTTTAAGTGTATTTGAAGTATTGGGAGAAAATTGGAAGTGTAACCAGTAGAAATCAATCTAATTAAGGTAACGACCATTGAATGGCTGTTACACATATCCTAAAGTATCTTAAGGGTACTAAGTATGAGTTCTTGATTTATGGAGAATGAGAGCTACAAGTTAATGTGTATACGAATTCATATTTCCAATCGGATCCGGATGATAGAAAGTCTACGTCGGGATTTGTATTACTCTTAATGGTGTTGTAGTCAATTGAAAAAATTCCAAACATGGATCGGCAGTTGATTCCACCACTGAGGTGGAATATATTCAGCATCACAGGCTGCCAATAAAACTATATGGATTAGAAAATTTTTCATAGAATTGGGAGTTGTCTCTAGCTTTAAGAATATGATTCCTCTACATTGTGATAATACTAGTGCTGTTGCGGAAGCAAATGATCCCAAGGCACATCAAAAGTCAAAGCATATGGAAAAAAAGTGCCATATAATTCGAGAGATTGTGTCACGTGAAAACATTGTCATATGAAAGATTCACTTACCAAGGTTATTCCTTATAAGTTATTTGATAAACATACAGAGGCGATGGGTATGAGATACAATCGGGTTTGGCACTAGAGTAAGCGGGAGAAATCGTTGGAGTTGGTACTCGACGTATCAAATTCTCATGTATTTTCCTATAAATACGTGTATGAATAATATTTTGTTATGAATAAAATATGCAGTTTTGTAACATCCCCAATCCGGAAGTGTTACAGACAGGGAATACGCCGTCCTATCTCCCTAAGCCTCTGACACACTGAAAACTACTAATCTCAATTCATATATAAACTCTTGTATGGGACCGTTGCCCAACTCATCAACATAAATGCATAACACTTTTCATACTAAGTATTTAATTTCTATTACACATTACAACTTTGACAGTGAACACTTATAATGCATTACATATGTATTCTTTATTATATAACATATATGAAACATGACACTCACTAGACTAAACTCTGACTTGACTTGGTGGACCAAACACCATAGTGACTGCCATCAGTATCCATCCTCATGAGTTCATCCTTTGAATAAACCTGCAAAACACAGAAACTGAGAGTAGGGGGGTTAGATCATTTGAAAGATCTAATTGAGTGGACAGTTAAAATAAAATAGGAACTAAAATGCTTTTTGAAAGATCTATTGTTCTAAAACCAAACTTCTCTCAAATCATCTCTTTTGAAATCTCTTTCCTTATCTGGAAATAACTTTTTTTCTGGAAATCTTTTCTGAAAACTACTTCTGGTCTGAAATTTCAGAAACTTTCATAAAATAATTTCTTATGAAAACTCTTTCTTAAAATCAGATTTCATGTAAGTCTATCTCTGAAAATATGCTTTTGAAAAACTTTTTCTGAATGTCTGCTGAAAACCTGATGCATGAGGGCGTTACGTATCGCCGTCCCCCAAAGCATGCCACTACATGTCTCTGAAACTAGGATCTAGGGGTGTTACATATTACTGTCCCCTATACCTGAAATCTGGTGGTCTTCGGGTGTTACATATCGCCATCCCCCAAGCCACAATCTAGAGTCGAGAATGCGGATCTATGCTACCCCTCAGACTCTGAATCTAGGATCTAAGGACATCTTTCATACCTAGTCATGAACTGCGTGTGCACACGATATCTGGATCCGTCAATTCCATATCTGAGTCATGTTACATACTGAATTGGGTTTTTCCCCCATGCCTCAAAATCATAAAATCGTGCTTCTGCAATCATTACTTTTCATATCTGAAAGTAAACTCGACTAACGCCCTAAATGTAAAAAAATAAGTCTGATATTAAAAATAACATAATGAAAATCATCTTAAAGAAAGGGTGTCCACTCAAAGATTTTAAGATTTGGTTGATGTTACTTCGCTTTATCGGAGAATAATGCGATTCTTGTGATGATCTATAATCGAGAAACTTAATTAGAATATAAGGTATGAGACATGTTTTAAGGTTAGACTAAACTTCTCAATTCTAATAATCCATCAATAGCACATGACGTGTTATGCTTGCGACTTGTCGTATCGCATGTATGTGTCTTAATATGCTACTCTGAGGGTGGTCTTTAACATCCTGAATTGAAATTGAAATGTAATTAAAATTTTCATGTATCGCGTCGCGATGCCAGGTCTGGCGCATCACGGCGCTCACTTGATCTGACTTGAGGCAGAGCATCTGTGTGTTCTGCGTCGTGACTCTGCGTGTTCTGTGTCGTGACGCTCATACATGATGATAAACCAGTGAGCATCCTCTGTCTCCATGTCGCGACGCTCATAATTCCAGAAATGAATCTATGAAAATTTCCTAGTAAGCGTTGAGACGCTGGGTGTGTGGCGTCGCAACGCTAAGCCAATTTCAGGGCCTAAAAGAAACTCTTCCATGCCAAGTTTTCCCAAATACACTTCCATACTACAATCTCTACTCAAACAACTCTTTAAATCTCAATATTGACACTTATTAAACCAACATTTATCAATCAAATTTTAACTCTTTAATCTTATAACTCTAATTAGCTCAATACTTAGTATTTTCAAATGTTTGGACAATTCTTAATACAGTCAATTTCCATGCTCAATATGCCACTAAATGCAATCCCTAGTATATTTCTAATATCAACATGGCATAATATCATAAAAAATCCTCAATCCAAAATTTGGGTCAATTTGCACTTACCTCATTTCTTTGATTTCCTTCATTCTTCAAGTCTTTCATGGTTGCTATTATTCTTTTTTGCTTTTTGTATGAGCATTGACATTTGTTTCCTCTTATGTCTTTCATCTTTCTTCTTCTTTCTCCTTCTTCTTCTCTCCATTTAGGGATTAGGGAATAGTATCTCTTATATATAATAGGGGGCTAAATGGCTAATTTTTCATAAGTTTGAAATAAAAAGTTGGAATTATTGAGATAATTTGAGAAATCTCTAGATTCATCCTCAGATACTATTCATCTAGCTTTTTGATATGTATTTTTGACTCACTTATGTTTCGAATTTGGAAAACTGTTCAACACGAAAGTTATAGGTCTCAATCTTATCCTTCCGATGATATAAAGTTCATATGAGAAAGGTATGGCCCAAATACCATGGGCTATCCAGAGTGGAACACAATACCATCTCGTATCGGAATTTCGAAGAATCTACCAATTGTCCACAAGGTCATTTCATGAGTATATATGTGTCCAAATATAATTTATATTGTGTAATACTCGTCTCATAGTGTAACAGTATTCAAGATTACTGGTCGTTACAAGTTTCATCGATATACTTTCTTTTATATGGTAAAGATGAATAAGACATAAGAATGATTAAGTTATAACGTAATTACTAAATTATCACAATTGACATTGAGAAATGTTATAACAGTATCATTCTTGAACAGTTTCTGGTAAAGATTTGTTGGTCTCTAAGACATTCCAAGATCATATAAAGTAATGAAATCATGTGAATACTAAAGTAAAATATGGCAGAATCATACTTACAAAGATCGGATTTAGGATGCGTCAAATACAAAAAAAAATTTCTTAAAGTTTTCAGCCAATGTGTCCTTTGAGAAGTCTCCAAGCTTCCTCTTTGAATGTTGAATCCAAGCTCCAAGCTTTGATCTTGATTCCAAGCTCAAGGGATTAGTTTCCCTAACACCTTGATATGATTCATTGAATGTGCTAGCAAGATTAGAAAGCAAACAATTTTCCTTCTAATGGTGGAGAAGCTCATGGTTTTTGGAAAAAAAATGGGAGAGAGAGTTTTCAATTTTCTTTTGATTTTGTTTTCTAAAAACATAATACAAAATCCTTCACATTTTTGGTATTTGTTTTTCCAAAAAAACAAAAGGAAAAATGGAGGGAAAATGGCATTCAATGCCTTCAACAACTCCCATCATGAATATTGACTGGTTGTCAATCACAAAAAAGTTACATGACTTCCATCACTAAAGTGACATATAATGTGACTTACGATGTGACTTGTGGGCCACACTTTAATTCAAAATGCGAGTGGGCCCGCAAACACTCATGGGCTCGGGTTCGCTAATTTCGAATTAACAAATTTTTGTTGCGACGTAATTAAATCAAATTTAATCAAATAATTATGCCTACAAAAATTACTATTCACGTCGCTTGCGAAGTAATTCTAAATCAATTCATTAGCCAGAATTAAAATCCAATTTTAATTCCGCGTCGAAATCTAATTTTGTTGAATATATCGAATATATCATTTGATCGATTAATTCCAAATTAATCGTTCTATCTCTTCAAATAGTATTTTATCCCAGATAAAATTTCTCTGTAATTAATCCTATATTAATTATGTTCGAATAATACGTCATCGGTGAATCTTCGGGAAGCAACCCATGAGATCCCTGGATATGTTGGCAGTAAATCCGGTCATCGGACTATTCAAACACGTACGTACCTCGTACTACGTTTTTACCGATTTACGAGACATGGTTGGCTTCTAGCAAAGCACCGTGCCTACCCAATGCTCCAGAAATATTCTTAAAGGAATATTTAATCTATGTCAGGCGTAGTATACATAGTATTGCGTATTGCGATCCAGTATCGGATGTCACATGCAAGACCTAGGGCTGGAATAGTGTCTGCCTCGTACAATGCATATATCGGACTTCAAGCAACTAGTCTCTTTAATCGTATAATCATGACCATGTCATATTATCCCGATGGTTACAACCATTTAGAGTACTAGTTCTGTATCCCTGAGTGATCATCATCTCCATATAACTGAAGTGATACTTTCATCTTGACATCACACCCAATACACTACGATTCTAAAAAAACCCATAAGAGGCATACACAGAACCTGTTAAAGTCCTGGACGACCAAAACCAAAGCATATTGATTGTCGCAAGTACTAGCGATGCAAGTCTTAGGTTAAGACCAAATACACCTACCCTGATGCGGATTCCCATAGACACATAGTCATACTACCAATGGGATTCCGCGGGGTCTATCCAGAGCGAAGCTGTTTCTGTACCATCGGTAAACACAACCTCCTATCACACTTGCATATGTATCCAATACTTAAATATATGAGAACTATGATGTTACGCTTCCATAACACGCACAAGTGCAATACTAGTCAATTCTGCATTATCGATGTCCAGTCTTTATAATACTACGACTAGGGATATTTAATGATTAAACCTTTATGGATTGATACTGTCTCATATCTTATAATCCAGAACTAATCATAAGGACTTTTATCATTTATATATTTAAGTAATCAAATTACAAAATGATAAAATGCAATTTCCATTGCTACATAGTTAATTTGTACAAAAACCACAATATCTTTTCCAAATAGTGACACTATGGGTCATAATTGTCTAACAATCTCCCACTTGGCCTATAGCTAGTCACTCAAGCATCTAATACCTGAACTATGTACATGTCGCTCAAACTTTTGCTGAGGAATAGCTTTCGTCAGCGGATCTGCAATGTTGTCCTCTAATGCGACCTTCTCGATCTTCACATCACCACGATGTATGATCTCACGAATCATATGGAAACGTCGAAGAACATGCTTGGATCGGTGATGAGACCGCAGTTCCTTAGCCTACGCTATAGCCCCGTTATTGTCACAATACAATGGAACAGGCTCAGCTACTAGCGGAACTACTCCTAATCCAATTAGGAATTTACGGATCCAAGCCGCCTCTTTTGGTGCTTCAGCTGCAGCAATATACTCCGCTTCTGTTGGTGAATCAGCAATAGTCTCTTGCTTGGATGATTTACAGCTTACTGCTCCGTTATTCACACAAAATACGTACCCAGATTGCGACTTACAGTCGTCTTTATCGGTTTGGAAACTTGCATCGGTATACCCAGTTACCTCAAGTTCTCCATCTCCACAGATTAAGAAAGAATACTTAGTTCGTCTAAGATACTTAAGGATATTCTTAACCGCCATCCAGTGACCTTCACCTGGATCAGCTTGATAGCGACTACACATGCTCAAAGCATAAGAGACATCAGGTCACGTACATATCATGGCATACATGATCGATCCGACTGCCAAGGCGAACGATATCCGACTCATGTTGTCTATCTCATCTTGAGTCTTAGGACACATGTCCTTAGATAGAGTGACACCATGTGAGGACAAATTTCTACTGTATTTCTATTGTATTTTGGTCACTGTTTTTGGTGTTTTAGGCTACTGTTTTTAGGTGTTTCTAAAGGCTTTAAGTGTAGTTTTTTGGTTGTTGTTTTAGGGATTAAACATGCAGATTTCTAGTTACTGGTTTAGGTGATTTAGGGGATGTTGGTGGATGGTGTTTAGGGTTGTGATTTCGGTAATGCAAGGGTGTTTTGAGGGGTGCTGTTTTCGATTATGGTGAGTGTTTAAGGGCCGTGATTTTTCTCGTATATGGCGTGAATTGAGAGAGAGCTTTTTTGTTTGCTGTGTGTGCGTAAGTTAGCTAGCTGTCTCAAGGGATGGAAATGAGTTTCTTTTATAGGCAAAGGGCTACACCTTGCTTGACAAGGAAAGGGATTTGGCATTATTGGGGGATATGATTTGGTGTCATGTAAGGAAAGCCTAAGATTTAGGGGGGATAAAATTAGTTCAAATTAGGAAGCCAATATATTTAGTTTGTGTTGTCTAGGCATAATATTTGTTAAGTTAGGAATACAATATTCTTGATTAGGAATATAATTGGTTGATTGATTTTAATGTTTTTTTAATTTGGTATATGATTTAATTAATATTTTATTTAATTCCCCATGTGTTAAATATATGTTTTATTAATTGGGATGTGTTTTATGGGCTTTGGTGGGCTAATTGGGCTTGGGCGTGAGGCTAGCAGCAAAACCAGAAATATTGACGCCGTTCAAACACTGATTCGAACGCTACATGAATGCTTGTAATCTGTTTGACGTTCAAACGTGGTCACGAACGCAGTACGAACGAAAAATAGTGAACTTGTGAAATGAATCGGATGACATGCTCGTTCTGAATTTCCCCTTCCGACGTCCATTTCCCGTGACTTCCGTGACTTAAAAGGTAGTGTCTTCAAATGAGACTCATCATAGGGACTTATGCAAAATGCAGTGCCTACAGTCGCCCCCACTTTGATGGGACTTGTGTAATGTGTAATAGTGACAATCCTATCGAAGTTATGCAATGCATTTTCACTTACCTGTCTCGCCAGCTGCCATCTGACTTGCCTGCTGCCTCTACCTGAGTTGATACCGCAGTGGACCTCGATCCTGGGACGCATCCCAATAGCTGCAACCGATAACGGTATCCTCGACCCGGGACGCATCCCGATACCGCTGACAAAAAGTGGGTCTCGACCCTAGGACGCATCCCAACACTAACGATGCAGGGGGACAACGACCCTGGGACGCATCTCGATAACA
This sequence comes from Zanthoxylum bungeanum, assembly GCA_019454045.1. Lineage (NCBI taxonomy): Eukaryota > Viridiplantae > Streptophyta > Magnoliopsida > Sapindales > Rutaceae > Zanthoxylum > Zanthoxylum bungeanum. The sequence continues at coordinate 2,100 of SKCR01025871.1, read as the reverse complement.
GCAACCGACAACGGGGGCCTCAACCCTGGGATGCCTCCCGTTAAGATTCCAAAAGGTGGGCCTCGACCCTGGGACATATCCCTGAAACTGCTGGTGATATAGGTTACAACCCTGGGACACACCCCCAAAACTGCTGATGACATGGGTTACAACCCTGGGACGCATCCCCAAAACTGCTGATGTCGTGGGTTACAACCCTAGGACGCATCCCCAAAACTATTGATGACGTGGGTTACAACCCTGGGACGCATCCCCAAAACTGCTGATGTGGGCCTCGCCCCTGGGACTCATCCCCAATCTGAAACTACTGCGCTGACATTGCTTTTGATTGGCTCATTTCTACCGCTTCCTCTATTCTTCTTCGAACCTGCGAACACAAAACAAAACAAACACGAAGAGAATGCAAAGTATGTTATGTGTATGCATGCATGCATGTGTTTCTTATCCCGTCGGGTTAGGCCTTCTGCCGAGTCTTCTCTTCCTTAGGCAAAATACTGCTTCAATCTGTCTACGTTGATCGGCTCAGTGAACTCATTTCCTTCCACGTCTGACAGTCTGACTGCTCCATTTCCCATTACTTTCTGCAATATAAGGTCATTCCCAGTTAGGTCTGAACTTTCCTCTTGGATCTGTCGTCGACGGCCTCGACTACTTAAGTACCAAATCACCCTTTCTGATCTAGAGGGACGTACTTTCTTGTGAATGCTTGGGCCAGTCTCTTCTGATACAACTGCATGTGATATAAGGACTTCGTTCTCTTCTCATCCAGCAGTACTAACTAATCAAACCTCTGTGCAGCCCATTCTTGTTCCGGTAACTCTGCCTCTGCTAATACCCTCATAGATTGTATTTCCACTTACACTGACAATACTACTTCCATTCCATAGACCAAAGAGTAAGGCGTGGCCCATGTTGCTGTTCTTACTGATGTTATGTACCCCCACAAAGCATACGGTAGTTTTTCAGCCCAATCTCTACAGTTTTCTGTCATCTTGGCTAAAATCATCTTTATAGTCTTGTTGGCAGCCTCATCTCCCCTTTACCTGCGGCCTACACGGTGATGACTTATGATGGCCTATCCTGTATTTCTGTAGCATTTCCTTTGTTTCCCCTAGAATTGAACTCTGTTATCTGTAACCACATGGTGCGGCATACCATACCGAAAAATGAGATTCGAGCTATAAACTTTGCCATCTGTTTCACTGTAATGTTGCAGAATGACTCGGCTTCCACCCACGTTGAGAAGTAATCTACTGCCACTACTATGAAGCGATGCACATTCGATGCATTCGGTCGAACCTCTCCAATCATATCAATTCCCCATGCTGAGAAAGGCAACGGCTCTGACAGCCCTGCAACTCTATGTGTGGCAAATGATTCAAATTATAGTGTGCCTGACAATTATGACAGTGCTTTACCATCTTCGCACAGTCTGTTTCCATGGTTGACCAGTAAAAACCTTGTCTCACTATCTTGCGGGACAGATTCAGCCCGTTCATGTGCGGACCACATACCCCGGCGTGTACTTCTTCCATTACCTGTTGAGCCACTTCTTTTCTCACACATTTCAATTAAATACTGTTTGCTTGCCTCTTGTACAGTTCCCCTTTCAAAATCACATACTGGGAAGCTAACCTCTGAATGACTATTCTGTCTTTTCTGATTTCTCCCTCTGGGAGTTCCCCACGTTCCAGATACCTCTGAATGTCATAATACCAAGGATTTATTGTCATCGACCTCTATTTCCAGAATTCTCTCTATCTTATAAACAGGTTTGCTTGCTGTCGTCAGTATCAACGGTCTCATCACTAACTTTCTGGATTTTCCCAAGTCGCTGCAAGTGTAGCTAATGCATTTGCCATCTGATTCTCTTCTCTCGGCAAGTGCTGAAACTTACAATCGGGGATAACCTGTGCCAATTTTCTGAGGTGAAAAGGTAAGGTTTCAACCGTTCTTATTTCAATTCCCATTCTCCTCGCATCTGCTGGACTACCAACATAGAATCTCCGTAGACTTCCATACTCTCGGCCTTCAAGGCTATCAATGCAGTCAAATCAAAAGCACATGCTTCATACTCGGCCATGTTGTTTGTTACTCTGA
>SKCR01025870.1:0-19702 GCA_019454045.1 Zanthoxylum bungeanum | reverse complement strand
TTATTTTATTTTACTTTTCAGTTTTACTTTATGTCTTTTACTTTTCAGTATTTTTACTTTATGTCTTTTACTTTTAAGTTGTTACTAGCCCTAGTTATGTGTTAGTTATCTGGGGTTGTGATGAATTCTAATATCACCAGTTTATAAGGGGTTGTTTTATAGTTTGGGTAATTTAAAGGTTTACTTATTAAGTCTTAAGCTTAATGCTTCTTCTTGTTGTCTGATCACCAATAAGATTGATGTGGTAAATCTAAAATGAACTAGACATAGGGATTTTAGGTTTCAGCCTTAGACTTAATAGCCTAGCCCACGATCTTCCTTGAGGATAGATAAACCCTTTAATAGATTTCCTTACAGGATAGGAATATACCTGTCGGCGGGGGTAGCCATAATTGGAACTTACACTTAATGAATCCAGATAATTTGGTTGACATAGACATATGGTTCAATTGGGTTAAACTGGTATTTGTGTCTGACCATCGACAGAGGCTTTTGCATAATTTAGTGTTCCAGGTTAGTAAACTGATTTATTACACAAACATAAAATAACCACTTCATCTTTTAAATGATATTAGAATGATTCACAAACCCTAGATCTTTGTGTCTTTTGTTATTTTCCTTAGTATTTTCTTTTGTCTTTTATTTATTTATTATTTAGCAAATCTACAATCAACCAAATCAATCAAGCAATCATTCTCTTCTCCCTCAATTAGATATTTGTAAATAAATAGTATCAATAATTAATAACAACAGTAGAAATTAAGTCCTCGTGGGATCGATATTTTTATACTACTTGAACGATACGTGCGCTTGCGTTATACGTGTGTGTTTACGCCGGTCAAGTTTTTGGCGCCGTTGCCGGGGATTTATATTTCTTGTGTTATTAATTTTGAAGCTATCTAATTTACTTGTATCTAATTTTCTTTATCTGTAATTTTTATTTCTTTATTGTATTTTCAGGTGGTTGAAAAATGGAACACTACTGGGAGATTGAGAGAATACGAGCGTTACAAGAAAATACACCCCAAATCTGGGCGCAACAGTCCGGTTTTCTGAGGCCTGTTGTCCAGCCCAACAATTATCACTGGATGCCAGAACCATCATACTTTCCATCTTATCCACCATCCACCTACTATCCTCAACAAAAACCAGAACCATCAGAGGATGACAGATCAAATTAGACAGTTAACAGAAAACCAGAACTACATACCTCAAGAACCAGTTTTAGATGACACTGATGAAGCCTTCAAGTACCCAGAAATCCACAAAGACACTTCAACAGAGGAGGAGGCTGAGCAGTATCAACAACCAGAGGTATCAGTTCAGGAGCCCGAACCGGCAAAGTCTCAATTTGACTTTTATTATTCAGATTCTGACGAGGATGAAGTTGATCTATTTGTACCAACTGCCCCAACAACGGAGGATCAAACTTCAATCCTCAAAATGAAGATCTTGGAGCATGCTTTACCTTGATGTTTGAAGAAGATCTATCTGAACCATCCATTCCAGTCGTACCAGAGGATGAAAACCTAATGTCAGAAACATCTTTGCATCCTCGGGTTGACAATTTTGAAGCATGTATTTCACAGAGGACAGATGAAGAGATGAATGCAAGAATTTACAATACAATCTGTGAAGAGAAGGTGGAGCAAGAAACAGAGCAAATGGAGGAGCAAATGTCTGACCTTAATAAAGATCCAGAGCATTCAGGAGAAACATCGCTGTTTTGGGGAGTACAAATTAAAGATATCAACCAGAAGCTTGACAGAATGGAATTTCCATTCCAAGTCAAGCACCATATAAGACCTCCTGATTTTCTTTCTTTCTTTGCAGGAACCACTGGAACAACAAGGGCAAAAAGGTGGCACGAGCACTGAATGAGACAAAACTCTTTTTGCCACCTTACCGTGTTGGAAGAGACCCTTCAAAAGCAACGCTCACGGGATTGTTTTTGATCGGACATCTAAAACGACATTGAAACCTCCTTAACAGATGAATTTCAGTCACGTCTGGCTGAAGACGAAAAATTTAGCGCTAGCAGGGAGGCAACCCATGCAATTTGTTGTAATTTGTTTTCATATTTTGTGTGAACTTTTTAATTTTGTGTGTGTTATTTTTTGTAGGGAAAGGCACAAACGAAGCATTTTAAGACAGAAGGAATTGTGTTTGGCAATCAAAGATGAGAAACAATTCATTAGCGATGGCTGAATAAGGAATGAAATCTTGAGACACATCCTAATGAATTTATACTAAGCGAGTGGCGTATTGCGTACACAATTCTGTTGCCTTAATTATTGCTTTGATTCGCTTTTCTATTGTAATTATCTTGATTTTCGTAGACAGGATCCATACTTTTTGACCTTTCACGATCTCTTTTGTTGTTTAGAGCTAACAATCGTCCTTTGGAAGATATTAGTGCTATTATTACTCACCCTTTTTCAGGTACTATAAATTCAGCCCGTCATTGCACTTTTGAAGGCATCCTGATTTGAAAAAGATACATAAAAAAATGGAAGCCACTTCAAGAAGACGAGTTGAAAACATCTGTGTTTTTGCGGTACTAGTGTTGGTACTAAGCCACAATACATAGAAGCAGCACAGGAATTGGGTCGAGTCTTAGCAGCAAGGAATATGCACTTAATATATGGCGGAGGAAATCTTGGACTTATGGGGTTCGTTTCAAAGGCTGTACAGGAAGGAGGCAGTCATGTTTTGGGAATCATCCCAAAACCCTTGGCAGAGGCGAATCTTATGGATCATCAAACGGAGAGGAACTGATCGTGCCAGGTATGTCTGAATGACTGGTAGAAATGATTAACCGTGCTGATGCTTTTATTGCTTTGCCAGGTGGCTTGGGTACATTGGAGGAAATTTTTATTGTACTATCTTGGGCGAACCTGAACATACACCAGAAACCAATTGGGCTGTACAACGTTGATGGATTTTATGATTTTCTTTGTGTGTTTCTTGATGATGCCCGGAGAAAATGGGTTCGTGTCTAAACCTATGAAAGAACATCTCTTTACTGCCAGAACTGCTCCGGATCTAATAGACCAACTCATAGCCTATGAACCTCAAGTTGACCCTATCCTTTCAAAGATAAATTGGTCCGAGGACGATCATGGTAAGAGGCGTCGGATTAATCTAGATCTTAACCTTTAATTTCCTTAGATTTCAGCTAACCAGGTACGACCTCTTAACTCTCCTTTTACTGTTTAAGACATTGGGGACAATGTCTCATTTAGGTTTGGGGGAGGGAATTAGTTTGATCAGTACCTTATTTTTAGTTTGTGTGTTATTTTTATTTTTAGTCCATATTTTTTCGAAAAACAAAAAAAATTGGAAAATTTTCAAAAATTACAAAAATATTTTGCATTTTTTTTGACTAAAAAGGTGAAATTGGTAAGAGATAGCTGAGTAAAGTAGTTTCCACTCCTGAGACGTATCTCAAGCCTATTTTCGAAACAAGTTAATTTTTGTTTATTTCATTTTGAATTATTAATTTGTGAATTCTCCTTAAAACTGACTAAATGAATCTTCATATGCTCAGTTGACAGGTATTATCAACATATATAGTAACATACGGACATGAGCTAAAATTGAAAAGTTTGTAATATTCAGTGCTCTAGTTTAATTGGAGGAAGCATCTCAAAAAGCAGTGGAGTAAAAAAAAAAAAAAAAAAAAAACGTCTGAGATCTGAGTTATTAAGTCTGTAAGGGTGTTTTAACACCTAGTGCCCTAAAGCCAACTGGTTTGGGAGTCACTGGCCCAAAGCTCGTTACATGGATCGAAGATGCTGCAAAAATATATATATATCTGAAGTCTGAGTAATTAAGTCCGTAGGGGTGTCTTAACACCTGGTGCCCTAAAGCCAACTGGTTTGGGAGTTACCGACCCAACACTCGCTAAATAGATGGAAGATATTGTATATAAATAAAAAATAGAAAAAAAAATCAAAGAAAAAAATCAGAAAAATGAGAAAAATTATTCCATTGCTACCAAAAGATGTGAAATCTGATAGAACTTTAGGACAAAAATATTACTCTCTTATCAACTACACTTATGACTGTTGTGGGCAAAAAAATGAGTTGTTTAATATTTTGTTGGCTGTGTATATGGAGAATGGTAAAAATAATCGGAGAGTTTACTTATTCTGTAATTTAGAATGAAACAAAACAACTATTGACTTCGAGTAGAAGTTTCACCTGATTAGTCACTAACATCTTTATTCTCTTTTCTCTTGTCTTTTTGCTTTTGTTGCATTAGTTTTACTACCTTTTTACTTTTGTAAAACGTTTGTGGGTATCGTTGCTGTAAGCCCTCACGAGACTATAACTCGTCCACTAGGGACACCTAGGGGTTTAAAGGCTTGTTACATACGCTAAATGCAACCGTGATCCCTACGAAAGTGGCTTAGTTTAATTTTAATTTTATTTTGTTGTTTTGCTCGAGGACTAGCAAAATGTTAGGTTTGGGGGTGTGATGAGCGGAAAATATATCAATATTACCGCCCCTTTTACTTAATATTTGTTTAGTTTCTCGGGTTTGATGAACGTTTTGATATGTTTTTATTTTATTTTGCAGATAAAATAATATCGGGACTCAATGAAATCATTTAGGACGAAATGTGGATCAAATAAGGGCAATTATTGGACTTGATATATTAATTTTGGAGATTGGAAACTTGAAAGGCGTTTTTGACGAAGTGCAGTTTTGGAAATTCCAGTTTTGCACATCTGTCGTATGTTGGGCATAACGTTTTACTCAGATATCGGATTGAGCTGATTCAAGTGCCAGATTAAAGAAGACTCAAAGATATACAACTTTGAAAGAGAAAATATTTTCGAATTCTGAAGATTTCATGACCAAAATTGATGAACCATCCAGAAGTGTGTGGAGTGTAATTATTAAAAGTCATTATCAATCATTTTCAAAGCAAAATATTAATTAATTAATAATTAATAAAATTATCAAATCAACACCAAACAAGATAAGAAATTATTGGAGCAATTATGGATTTGGTGGAGTAATTAGTGGAGAAATTAATAATGTAATTGGTGGAGAAATGATTGATGATTTGATGGTGGCAAAATTTTGCCTATAAATACCAAGCCTTTCATTTGTAAAATTCATACTTTCTTCTTTGAAATTCTTAATGAATAAATAAGAAGATTGTATCTAGTTTGTTTATTTTTAGTTTTCAGTAATTAATTTTCAGTTTACGCACTTTCTTTTCTTTACTTTTCAGTTTTTACTTTCCGCAATTTACTTTTATGCACAGTACTTTTCTTTCTTTAATTTTCAGTTTTTTACTTTTCAGTAATGAGGAGGTAATTTCCAGCAACTAGGGTGAAAGGTAATTCTTTTACTGTTACTATTTAGATTAATCTCCCTTAAAAATAATATATTCACTATTTAAAATACTGATTAATAAGGATACCGCTATATTGGTCGGTTGGCAATTCAATTTAATCTGGTTTAAACCTGACTAATCAAGGATACCGCCAGATTGGTCGGTTGGTAAATTTATTTTGGTACCGCCTTTATGGCTGGATTATGGACAAATATTACCGCCTATATGGCTGGTTGGACTTAATTTGACTTAATCAGGATACCGCCAGATTGGTCGGTTGGTAAAATAATATCACAAGTTTATATATTATTTTATGGGAGATATCTAAATTAGTAGTAGTAAAAGTAATTCCTTTTACCTTAGCATTTTATTTTATTTACTTTTCAGTTTTACTTTATGTCTTTTACTTTTCTATTTTTTACTTTATGTCTTTTACTTTTAAGTTGTTACTAGCCCTAGTTATGTGTTAGTTATCTGGGGTTGTGATGAATTCTAATATCACCCAGTTTTATAGGGGTTGTTTATAGTTTGGGTAATTTAAAGGTTTACTTATTAAGTCTTAAGCTTAATGCTTCTTGTTGTCTGATCACCAATAAGATTGATGTGGTAAATCTAAAATGAACTAGACATAGGGATTTTAGGTTTCAGCCTTAGACTTAATAGCCCACGATCTTCCTTGAGGATAGATAACCCTTTAATAGATTTCCTTACAGGATAGGAATATACCTGTCGGGCGGGGGGAGCCATAATTGGAACTTACACTTAATGAATCCAGATAATTTGGTTGACATAGACATATGGTTCAATTGGGTTAAACTGGGTATTTGTGTCTGACCATCGACAGAGGCTTTTGCATAATTTAGTGTTCCAGGTTAGTAAACTGATTTATACACAAACATAAAATAACCACTTCATCTTTTAAATGATATTAGAATGATTCACAACCCTAGATCTTTGTGTCTTTTGTTATTTTCCTTAGTATTTTCTTTTGTCTTTTATTTATTTATTTATTTAGCAAATCTAATCACAATCAACAATCAATCAAGCAATCATTCTCTTCTCCCTCAATTAGATATTTGTAAATAAATAGTATCAATAATTAATAACAACAGTAGAAATTAAGTCCTCGTGGGATCGATATTTTATACTACTTGAACGATACGTGCGCTTGCGTTATACTGTGTGTTTACGCCGGTCAACAAGCAAGGGATCAAAGGAGGTGATAGGGAAACCATCAAAGAGCTTGGAATACAAAAGCTTGGAGCTTCAAGTCTTCTTCTTCCCTTGGCCGAAACCAACCAACCACTTGGAGCTTGGAGATTCAAAGGTTTTGTTCATCTTCTTCATCACATAACTTTGTAAGTATGATTCCGCCATGCTTCAAGTCTTTTAATATATATTCATTTAGTATTTCATATGCTTAATCTTTGTTTGGGACCTATATAATAGAAACCAACAATGGTATCATTGAGCTAGGTTTAAGCATGAAATACTTTAGGTTAAAATTTGGGTAAAATTGATTGAAGCATGTTCTTGTGAAATTTGATGAATGTATGCTTATATCTATGTTAAATGACATAATATGAAATCAATTTTATGAAAAATGCATTGGATTATTTTTCCCCAAATATATGCCTTGGCCGAATGGTGTGATGAAATTGATTGAAGCAGTTCTTATGAATTAAATTTGATTAATAAGTATGCTTGCATGTATATAGAATGATGATACATGGAATCAATTTTATGAAAAATGCATTGGATGATTTTTCCCCAATATCTTGACCTTGGCCGAATGATATGGTGAAAATTGATAAAGCATGTTCTGTGAAATTTGATTAATAAGAATGCTTACATGTATATAGAATGATGATACATGAAATCAATTTTATGAAAAAATGCATTGGATGATTTTTCCCCATATTTTGACCTTGGCCGAATGTAATCTTGCATTTGATGTATTGGAATTTTTTTTGTGTTTAATTCATTGGATGACTTAGAACGTATACGGGACGTTGATTAGTAATTCAATCGGATTGAAAAACAAATCGACACAAAAAACTCACCTTGGCCGAATCAACAAGGACATGAAATGGAGTTGATTTTTTTGATAAAATTAATGTTGGACATTTATTTGCAAAATACATGATTAATAAATTAAATGGGTATTTTTGAAATATTTGATTTAATGTATTAATCTTGGTATTACACTTTAATTAATTGGACTTTAATGTTTGGAATATTAAATTTAATTAATGGGCTTTAATAATTTAATTGGATTGGGCCTTATGGGCTTAAAATTGGTTTTATGGCACTTAAGGGTGATTCCTTATTTGGGCTTGGTAATTGGGTTTGACCCACATTGACCAAAGCCCAAGCCTTAATAAAATATTCTAAGTCCATTTGACTTGAATTAAATTCAACATTGGATGTTAGTTGGGCTTTGAGGCCCAATAAGATTAGATTTAGAATCTAAGTCTTTAAAGCACATTAAAAGTGTAAACATTTAATTTGGAATTAAATGAATGAATTAGTATTGAATACGTATTAAATCAGATTTAATAAGTAGTTCGATATAATTCGCGAGAATTCGTACCTTATGTACTTATTCTCAATAGAGTTGGACTCGCGCAAAAATCAAACCGTTGTTTGAACATTGGATGATCACTTAAACAAAGACTAATTAATTGGATTAGATTGGTTGTAAAAGCATGTCTTGTTTGAATATATATGTATGTGATGAATGAATAGTGTATATCGGATGGATATTAGAAGGGAAAGGGTATTTTAGAAATTATTGTAAATTGGAATTTATAAATTGGACCTGCGTGTCCAGCCTTATCTCTTTATCTCTTTGTATTCTCTTCTCACCTAATTCCCCTCAATGTAAATGAGGTTTCTCTTATTGTATTATGTAATTGGGTAGTAGTAGAATAGTGCTAGCGGGGAGAGAGAAATGGAGTGATTTGTTCTAGGAACAAGTTGTTTATATATCCATCCGCATATCACTATTAATTTACTTTACGCGCTTTATGATGTTTTAGAAGCATGCTTAAGGGTGTATGATGATGAGACCTAACAAAGATAAATAAATTGGTTGCCAATTACGCGAAAATCCCTCAATTTATATTAAGCGAATATCCTTCCATTGAATGATTCTTGTTCAAGATCCGAAATTGGCATTGGTTTGTTTTTGACCAAAGTCAAGACCTTTGTCAATCAAGGATGTACTTGAATCATGAGAGTTTTGTTGCATATCGGTGTCTTGTCCAAATCGTGATTTTTATTGGCCAAAGTCAAGGTCACTTTTTGTCCAATGACATTGATTACGAAACTTTCCTCGTCAATGGGTCCCGCTTAACTGGAATCATTAGGTTTGTTTTTGGCCAAAGCCATGGCCTAGATGATTCGGAGGATAGGGTTAGGAAAATGTATCGGATACATTGACATTATACGTATGTTTCGGACTTGGATGTCCACCTAACCGATCTAGGAATTGGATGAGATCCAATTGATCATAGAGATCTACCTAAGTTAAATAGCATGCAATTTTTTTTGGCCAAAGTCAGGGTTGTATGTTATTTAACGGGATCCTAGCCCGCTAGGAAATGCGATTTCCCGAGTTCTCTACAGAGGGTTTGGAGACTTGAAGAAAATAGTGGGAGGCTATTATTGAATTTGCAATTTCGTTCAGATAATTAGCCTTACACGTCTTTCAAAATTATTTCGTCAATATTTTTTAGTGGACTAATATATTGTTATTTTACTTGTAACAGTTTGACTGTACCCATAACATCGTTGACTTTATAGTTGGACTATAGTTCGTCAAGATGACTGGCAAAGGTAATATCCGCGACATAATCATGGGCGATAATGTCTTCAAAGGGACAAACTTTGCCGACTGGAATGAAAAACCTCAAGATTGTGCTTGGGGCTGAGAGGGTACTGTATACTATTCAGAGGCCTCTCCCGCCTAAACCCACTGAGCCACTGGAGCTAGAGGTATGGAGAACTCATAGTGATGATTGTGACCAAGCTCAGTCAATTATGCTAGCTGCAATGACTCAGCATTTCAGACGCCAAAATAGGGACTTGGATCCCTATAACATGATGGCAAATTGCGTGATCTTCACCGCACTAACAAGCGGATGAAAGGTACGAGCTAGTAAGAAACTCTTCCGCTCCCGGATGACAGACGGCGCATCAGTTGAGGCCCACGGGACTCAAATGATCGCTGACATTGATGAGTTAGCCAATATGGGCATTGTCTTGGAGGCAGAGCTGACGATTGATATGATATTACAATCGCTGCCCGATACTTGGAAACAAATCATCATCAACATACAAGTTGATGGATACTGACGACACTCTCGGAGAGTTGTTGTCCGTACTGAAGGAGTCCGAAAAGGAACTCCTAAAGGGGAGCAAGCGCGAGGCGCATTATGCATCGACCTCTCATGCGCCAAGGGCCGGGCCCAAGGCAATTGGAGGTGCGAGGAAGAAAGTTTCAGAAGAAGGGCAAAGGCAAGTTGACAGTGGCTTCTAGGAAGCCAAAGGACAAATCTCGCGACAATCTGCCTAACTGCGGCAAGAGGGGTCACTGGAAACGTGACTGCCGAATGGGCATTGGGCAGAGGGAGGATATCAAGGCTAGCAAGGCTATCGCCTCTGGTATGTTTTTGTCATTGAGATAAATATGAATACTTCTAGTTTTAAAAATGGATTTTTGATTCTGGTTGTGGTGCTCATATTTGTACTGATGTGCAGGATCTGCATGATAGCAGGGTGCTGGCGTCAGGGGAGATGGATCTACGGGTCGGAAACGGAACACCTGTTGCTGTTTTGGCCGTAGGACTTTTGTTTTAGAACTGCCCTCAGGGCATGTACTTAAACTTATGAACTGTTATTTTGTACCTAGTTTAACTAGGAATATTATATCTGTATCCTTGTTAACCCAGCAGGGTTACACTTTTGTATTCAGAAACACTGGGTGTTATTTATATCTGAATGATGCAGAAATTTGCACAGCTGTTGCAAATAACGGTCTTTATATTTTGAATATAAATGAATCTCCTAAAATGACAAACAAAGGCTCAAAAGGAGTAATCTAAAAGATGAAGCTTATATATGGCATTGTCGTCTAGGACACATCAACAAGACTCGCATATCCACACTCTCGAAGAGTGGGTACTTGGACGAATTTGATCCCAATTCATATGACGTCTGCGAATCTTGTCTTTTAGGCAAAATGCCTAAATCACCTTTTAGCGGTAAAGGTGAACGTGCCACAGAACTGTTGGCTCTAGTTCATACTGATGTATGCGGGCCCATGTCTAGCCAGGCTAGAGGTGGATTTCACTACTTCGTAACCTTTACAGATGATGCATCTCGTTACGGTTATGTGTATCTTATGAGACACAAGTCGGAAACTTTTGAGAAATTCAAAGAGTTTCGACACGAAGTGGAGAAACAACAGGGAAGAGTATTAAGACATTACGGTCAGACCGTGGTGGGGAATACTTAAGTTATGAGTTTCAAGATTACTTAAAAGAATATGGTATTCTTTCACAGTGGACTCCTCCTGGAACACCGCAATTAAATGGTGTGTCCGAACGGAGAACCGCACCTTGTTGGACATGGTAAGGTCAATGATGAGTCGCACTGAGCTAACCAATATCCTTCTGGGGATACGCATTAAACAGTGCTATACTTATTTTGAATAAGGTACCGTCGAAGTCTGTTGAACAGACTCCATATGAAATATGGACAGGAAGGAAACCAGGTTCTCTTTCCTGAAGATTTGGGGATGCTGGGCATATGTTAAACGTTTGGAAGGTACCAAACTTGAACCCAAATCTGATAAATGCCTTTTCGTAGGATATCCTAGGGAAACCAAAGGATTACTTCTATCACCCGCAAGAGAACAAAGTATTTTTGCTCTACATGCATTTTTCCTTGAGAAGGATTTTATAAATGCAGTGGTAAGTGGGAGGAAAATAGAACTCGATGAAGATCGTAGTAATACTGTTCCTGGCAATGAATCAACGACGGAACAAGAACAGACCGTCCAGGATGAGTCTGTACCACAAACTTCACATACACAAGGACCGCGTAGGTCGGAGAGAGTCAGAACAGTACCTGAGAGGTATGGGTTCCTGATCTCACCTCATGTAGATATTAATCTTATTGAGGATAACGAGCCGGCTACGTATGAGGAAGCGATACGAAATATCGATTCCGCTTTATGGCAAGATGCCATGAAGTCCGAGATGGATTCCATGTACGCCAACCAAGTTTGGACACTGGTTGATGCACCAGAAGGCGTAAAGCCTATTGGATGCAGATGGATCTTCAAAAGAAGACCGACATGGATGGCAACGTACAAACGTACAAAGCTAGGCTTGTAGCGAAGGGGTATCGTCAACAATACGGTATTGATTATGACGAAACCTTCTCACCCGTTGCCATGATTAAATCCATTCGGATAATGCTTGCAATAGCTGCATATTGTCGACTTCGAGATATGGCAGATGGACGTTAAGACCGCTTTCCTTAACGGAAACCTTTTGAGGATGTTTTATATGCAACAGCCTGACGGTTTTATCGTGCCAAGACTTGCAAACAAGGTTTGTAAGTTAAATCGATCCATTTATGGATTGAAGCAAGCATCACGGTCATGGAATCAGGTTTTGATGAGATCATAAAAGAATATGATTTCGTGCAAAACGCAGATGACCCTTGTGTATACAAGAAGGTTAGTGGGAGAGCACTTACTTTTATTGTTCTTTATGTCGATGACGTATTGCTTAGAGGCAATGACATTCCCATGCTAACGTCGGTGAAAGCTTGGCTTTCATTAAAATTCTCCATGAAAGATCTGGGAGAAGCAGCCTTTATTCTTGGAATAAAGATCTACCGGGATAGATCCAGAAAGCTGCTTGGACTCTCCCAGAGTACATACATTGATAAAGTGTTGAAGCGATTCAACATGGAATAATCCAAGAGGGGATTGGTTCCAATGGTACGTGGTACCTCTCTGTCTAAGGACATGTGTCCTAAGACTCAGGAAGAGAGAGACAACATGAGTCGGATACCGTTCGCCTCGGCAGTCGGATCAATCATGTATGCCATGATATGTACACGACCTGATGTCTCATATGCTTTGAGCATGTGCAGTCGTTATCAGGCCGATCCAGGTGAAGGTCACTGGACAGCAGTTAAGAATATCCTTAAGTATCTTAAACGAACTAAGGATCTTTCTTAATTTATGGAGGTGGAGAACTTGAGGTATCTGTGGTATACCGATGCAAGTTTCCAAACCGACAAGGATGACTATAAGTCACAATCCGGGTACATTTTTTGTTTGAATAACGGAGCAGTGAGCTGGAAATCTTCCAAGCAAGATACTGTTGCCGATTCAACAACAGAAGCGGAGTACATCGCTGCATCTGAAGCAGCAAGGAGGCAGTTTGGATCCGAAAGTTCCTAATCGGATTAGGAGTAGTTCCGTTAGCAGCTGAGCCCGTTCCATTGTATTGTGACAATAACGGGGCTTAATAGCGCAGGCTAAGGAACCAAGGTCTCATCAACGGTCCAAGCATGTTCTTCGACGTTACCATCTGATTCGGAGATTATACATCGTGGCGATGTAAAGGTCGAGAAGGTCACATCAGATGATAACATTGCAGATCCGCTGACGAAGGCTTGTTCTTCAGCAATTTTTGAACGACACATACATAGTTCGGGTATTAGATGCCTAAGTGACTGGCTATAGGCCCAAGTGGGAGATTGTTAGACATTATGTCCCATAGCTCACTGTTTGTAAATGATATTGTATTATTGTACAAAATTAACTATGTGATAATGAATTGCCTTTTGCCGTTTTGTAATGTTATTTACTTTGATATATAAATGGCGAAAGTCCATATATTATTACCAGTACCGGGATTGAGATGATATGAGACAGTATCAATCCATAAAGGTTTAATCATTAAATATCCCTAGTCGTAGTATTATCGAGATCGGACATCGATAATGCGGAATAGACTAGTATTGCGCTTGTGCACGTTGTGAGGGCACAACGGCATAGTTCTCATATATTTAAGTATTGGATACTTATGCAAGTGCGATAGGAGGTTGTGTTTTACCGATGGTACGGAAAACAGCTTCGCTCTGGATAGACCCCGCGGAATCCCATTGGTAGTATGTCTACGTGTCTATGGGAGGCCGCATCAAGGTAGGTGTATATATGGTCTTAACCTGAGACTTACATCGCTAGTACTTGCGACAATCGGTAAACTTTGGTTTTGGTGGTTGGGGACCTTAACCGGTTCTGTGTACACCTCTGCTTGGTTTATCGAGAATCGTAGTGTACTGGATGTAATGTCAAGATGGAAGTATCGCTTCAGACATATGGAGGCGATGATCACGCAGGACACAGAACTGGTACTCTATAAAAGGTTGCAACCGTCGGGACAATATGACCAGGTCAGGATTGTCCGATTTAAAGAGACTAGTTGCTTGATGTCCGATATATGTTTCGTACGGGGCAGACACATCTCCAGCCCAAGGCCTAGCATGTGATCATCCGATACTGGATCGATGTACGCAATACTACGGTATACTACGCTTGATACAGATCTTATATTCCTATAAGAATATTTCTGGAGAAATTGGGTAGGCATGGCGCTTTGCTAGAAGCCAACCTGTCTTGTGAATCGGTATAGACGTAGTACGAGGTACGTACGTGTTCGGATTATCCGACGACCGGATTTACTGCCAAAATATCCGGAGATCTCTTGGGTCGCTTCCTGAAGATTCACCTATGATATTTGATTCGACTTAATTAATCTTGGATTAATTACGGAGAAACTTTATCTCGGATAAAGTGCCTAGTTTAGAGAGAGAACGATTAATTTGGAATTAATCGACAAAATTATTATATTTGATATAATAATCGAAATTCGATTTCGACGCGAAATTAAAATTAGATTTTAATTCGGGCAAACGAGTTAGTTTAAAATTAATTCGTTAGCGACGTAAATAATAATTTCGCCAGGCGCATTATTTATTTAAATTCGGTTTAATTAACGTCGCGACGTAAGCTCGGTATTTCGGAAATATCGAACCCGAACGCGTGAGTGGACGTGGGCCCACTTTCATTGGGAAACGTGTGGGGCCCACATGACACATGTCATTACATTGCATGGTGTTAGTGTACAAAACACTCTATGGCATTGCATGGTGATAGTGTATAAAACACTCTATGGCATTGCATGGTGATAGTGTACAATTCACTCAATGGTTTGCATGGAGTTTGAGTGTTGGACACTCTAAGCCATTACATGGTTTTGTGTCATAGATTTTATTAATTTAATAAATTATGGCATAAATATAAATTGATTTTTGGTAAAACAAAATAAATTAATCACACAATTCTCTCTTCTCTCTCAAATTGCCGAAACTTCACCATTGAAGGGCAAAGGAAGATTTGATCTTCCATTCTCCATTTTTGCTAGCACAAGCAAGGGATCAAAGGAGGTGATAGGGAAACCATCAAAGAGCTTGGAATACAAAAGCTTGGAGCTTCAAGTTCTTCTTCTTCCCTTGGCCGAAACCAACCAACCAACTTGGAGCTTGGAGATTCAAAGGTTTTGTTCATCTTCATCATCACATAACTTTGTAAGTATGATTCCGCCATGCTTCAAGTCTTTTATATATATTCATTTTAGTATTTCATATGCTTAATCTTTGTTTGGGACCTATATAATAGAAACCAACACTAACCATATCCTCCGAATCATCTAGGCCTTGGCTTTGGCACAACAAACCTAATGATTCCAGTTAAGCGGGACCCATTGACAAGGATAGTTTCGTAATCAATGTCATTGGACAAGAAGTGATCTTGACTTTAGCCAACAAATCACAACTTGGACAAGACACCGATTGGAACAAAACTCTCATGATTCAAGTACATCCTAATTGACAAGGTCTTGACTTTGGCCAACAAACCAATGCCAATTGGATCTTGAACAAGAATCATTCAATGGAAGGATAATCGCTTAATATAATTGAGGAGATTTTGTGCGTAATTGGAACCAATTTATTATCTTTGTTAGGTCTGATCATCATACACCCTTAAACATGCTTCTAAAACATCATAAAGTGCGTAAAGTAAATTAATAGTGATATACGGATGGATATGAAAACAATTTGTTCCTAGAACAAATCACTCCATTTCCACTCCCCGCTAGTAATATTCTACTTCTACCCATTACATAATACAATAAGAGAAACCTCATATACATTGAGGGGAATTAGGTGAGAAGAGAATACAAAGAGATAAAAGAGATAAGGCTGGACACGCAGGTCCAATTTATAAATTCTAAATTTACAATAATTTCTAAAATTACCCTTTCCCTTCTAATATCCATCCGCTATACACTATTCATTCATCACATACATGTATATTCATTCAAGATATGCTATACAACCAATCTAATCCAATTAATTAGTCTTTGTTTAAGTGATCATCCAATGTTCAATCAACGGTTTGATTTTGCGCGAGTCCAACTCGTTTGAGAATAAGTACATAAGGTACGAATTCATGAATTATATCGAACTACTCGTTAAATCCAATTTAAGCCGTATTCAATATTAATTCAATTATTTAATTCCAAATTAAATGTTTACACTTTTAATGTGCTTTTAAAGATTAGATTCTAAATCTTATCAAATGGGTCTCCAAGCCCAACTAACATCCAATGTTTGTTTAATTAAAGTCCGATGGGCTTTCAATTGATTTATAAAGGCTTGGGCTTTGGTCAATGTGGGTCAAACCCAATTACCAAGCCCAATAAGGAATCACCCTTAAGTGCCACAAAATCAATTTCAAGCCCATAAGGCCCAATTAAACATAAAAGCCCATTAATTAAATTTTAATATTCCAAATTTTAAAATTCAATGATTAAAGTGTAATTGCATGATTAATTCATTAAATCAAATATTTCAAAAATAACCAATTTAATTTATTATTCATCAATTGTTCAAAACACTTGTCTAACATTTATTTGAACAAAAATCAAGTCCTTTAACATGTCATGTTGTATTCGGCCAAGAGAGATTTTTGCGGTTCGATATGTTTTCAATCCAATTGAATCACTAATCTAACATACATATAGATTTTAGGTCATCCAATGAACTTGAAAGCAAAATTCAATAATAGTGAAAAGACCTCAATTTTCGGTCAAGCATCAACTTTAGGGAAAAAATCATCCAATGTATTTTTTCTCAAAATTGAACATGTATTACATCAAATATCATACATTTAATCATGCTTAAGTTATCCAATAAACTTGTGCATGAAAAATTCCAAATCTTCAAATGACCTACACATTCGGCCAATGCATCAATTTTGGGGAAAAATATCCAATACAATTTTCTCAAAATTGATCATGTATTACTTCATATTACAAACATTAAGCACACTCAAATCATCCAATGAACTTGTGCATGCAAAAATTCAATTTAATGGAAGTGCCTCACATTCGGCCAAGACATCAATTTTGGGGAAAAATCATCCAATGCATTTTTCTCAAAATTAATCATGTATCATGCATGAAAATTCCAATCCAATGGAAGCACCTCCACATTCGGCCAAGACAACATTTTGGGGAAAAATCATCCAATGCATTTTTGTTAAAATTGATCATGTAATATATCAAATAACATACATATAAGCATACTTTAGCATCCAATTCCACAAGAACATGCTTCAATCAATTTTTCCCCAAATTAACCCTAATGTATTTCATGCTTAAACCTAGCTCTGATACCATTGTTGGTTTCTATAATTAGTCCCAAGGAAAGATTAAGCAATAGAAATACAATAATCATACATGCAAAGCTTGAAGGATGGCGGAAACATACTTACAAAGCTATGTGACGAAAATGGTGATGAGGATCCTTGAGCCACCAAGGATGAAGTTTCGGCCAAGTAAGAAGATGGAGAGTAGCTTCAAATCTTTGAGTATTCCAAGCTCCAAATGCGTTTCCCTATCACCTCTTTTGTTCCTTGCTTCTGCTAGCAAAAATGGAGAATGAGAAAACAATTTTCTGCTGCCTTTGTATGCAGCTCACGGCGTGAGCAAGAGAGAGAGAAGAGGAGAGTGTTTCACTTTTATTTTTGTTCCCTTGCATGCCAAAACCGTGAGTCCAAGAAATGAAAGTGAAATGATATAATATCTAATACCAAAAGAATTTTTTAATGCAAACAAAAAACCTTCAAAACCGTGCATGGCCTTCCCTCCAAAATGAAATCCATCATTTGCCATCATTACCACACTTGAGATTAGAGACAATGTATCATCCCTCAAAGGTGACTAGATACATCCACCATCTATTCGTATTAAGTAATGAGATATCGCGATGTGATTTGTGGATATCACTCGATTCAAAATACGAATGTGTCCGCAAGCACTTTCGGGCTCGGTTTCGTTAATTCCGAATTAACGAATTTCCGTCGCGACGTGAATTAAATAATTACGCCTTGCGAAATTATTATTCAGTTCACTAATGAATTAATTCTAAATTAATTCGTTTGCCCGAATTAAAATCCGATTTTAATTCCGCGTCGAAATCTAATTTCGTTTAATAATATATCGAATATATTATTTTATCGATTAATTCCAAATTAATCGATCTCTCTCTCTCTCCTAATAAGGCATTTTATCCAAGATAAGTTTCTCTCCGCAATTAATCCAAGATTAATAAGGTTCGAATCAAACGTCATAGGTGAATCTTCAGGAAGCGACCCCCAAGATCTCCGGATATGTTGGCAGTAAATACGGTCGTTGGATAATCCAAACACGTACGTACCTCGTACTACGTTTTTCCGATTTACAAGACAAGGTTGGCTTCTAGCAAAGCGCCATGCCTACCCAATTCTCCAGAAATATTTTTACTAGAATATAAGATCTTTATCAAGCGTAGTATACCGCAGTATCGCGTACATCGATCCAGTATCGAACGATCACATGTTAGGCCTGGGGCTGGAAGTGTGTCTGCCCCGTACGAAACATATATCGGACATCAAACAACTAGTCTCTTTAAATCGGACAATCCTGACCTAGTCATATTGTCCCGACGGTTGCAACCTTTTATAGAGTACTAGTTCTGTGTCCTGCGCGATCATCAACTCCATATGTCTGAAGTGATACTTCCATCTTGACATCACACCCAGTACACTACGATTCCTGATAAACCCAGAAGTGGTGAACACAGAACCGGTTAAAGTCCCCAACCACCAAAACCAAAGTTTACCGATTGTCGCAAGTACTAGTGATGCAAGTCTCAGGTTAAGACCATATACACCTACCCTGATGCGGCTTCCCATAGACACGCAGACATACTACCAATGGGATTCCGCGGGGTCTATCCAGAGCGAAGCTGTTTTCCGTACCATCGGTAAAACACAACCTCCTATCGCACTTGCATAAGTATCCAATACTTAAATATATGAGAACTATGCCGTTGTGCCCTCACAACATGCACAACTGCAATACTAGTCTATTCCGCACTATCGATGTCCGATCTCGATAATACTCCGACTAGGATATTTAATGATTAAACCTTTTATATTGATACTGTCTCATATCATCTCAATACGGAACTAATCATACGGACTTTTGCCATTAATATATCAAAGTAAATAATTTTACAAAACGGCAAAAGGCATTTTCATTATCACATAGTTTATTTTGTACAATAATACATATAATTTACAAAACAGTGACGCTATGGGTCATAATGTCTAACAATTACATGATACAAGAGCAATCACCTAAGAAACATTATGCATGACATGTGATGAAAGAGACTCAGTTCAGTGTATGCGCGTTCGTGTAGCGTTTGAAAATGCGTTCGAACGGTAAACAAAAGGTTTGCATATGTATAGCGTTTGAGAACACATTCAAATGGGATAGGACCTGATGAAACTAAACACATTCACGTTCAAGTAGCGTTCGTAAACGCGTTCGAACGGTAAACAGAAGGTTCACATTCGTATAGCGTTTGAGAATGTGTTTGAACGGGACTAGACCTGATGCATGATAAAACAAAGGAAATATGTGTGTGTTCGAGTAGCGTTAGTATACGCGTTCGAACGGAAAACAGAAGGTTCACGTTCGTGTAGCATTTGCGAACGCGTTCGAACGGGACTGGACCTGATGAAACAAAACACATTCGCATTCGAGTAGCGCTTCTAAATGCGTTCGAACGGTAAATAGAAGGTTCGCGTTCGCATAGCGTTTGAGAACGCGTTCGAACGAGACCAGACCCTGATGCATGATAAA
>SKCR01025869.1:0-19593 GCA_019454045.1 Zanthoxylum bungeanum | reverse complement strand
ACATAGCTTGATGTTGAAATTCGGCTAATAAATTGCGTATGGATGCTTTGGAAGCATAAACACAATATGCTTGTAATTGGGTCAAAATGTTCATGTTGGACATATAACATAAAATTGAGTTTTGAACTCTAGATGATAGCTTAGAGCTATGACTATTATTCTAGAATCACTTGACTACCTTTAAGTGACCTAGAATTGTTCATGAGTCACTTTATTGTGGGATTTTATTTTGATTTATGTTTTGATTCAAAGAAATGCATAAATATATTTAGAATACATATATGTTTGTTGTATAACATGTGTTGATGTTGGTTTTGATGTTAAAATTATATTTTAGGTGTTTTGAAGTGTTTGGAGAAAATTGGAAGTGTTTTGGATTGGATTCAAGGCAAATTTGCTCACTGCCAATATTTTACACAAGGCAGCGTCGCGACTCCGAATTCCAGCATCGCGACACTCACCTTTTAGAGTTGTGGGCGTCGAGACGCTCACACTTGCGTGTCGCGACACCGAGCGCTATCAGATTAGGCGTTGTGACACACAAGTCTGTGCGTCGCGACACGCCGAGAGTTGTTGTCCATGAGCGTTAGAAACTTCATTTTTTCCATTCCGAAGTTTCCGGAGTCCAATTCGGTCTCGATTTTTTCCTACGGACTCGTAACGGAATATATTATTCCATAAAATAATTTAAAAATACACTCATACTTGATATCCACGGGTTAGAATCACTTCCGCTGTGCGGGACATCAATCCGACCATAAGGATTCCACAACTACCTCAACACAATTTTCATGCAAATTGATGATATTTCCGAAGAGTTATGATATTTATCTCATTAGTGATGTAATTATATATATACAAGTCCATAACTTAAGATATAGTGGTCTACTTTGAACGGATAATATATAGATTTGAAGTTAACGGAAAAAAGAAAATGGACATGACCTTAATTTTCAGTGACCCGAAACAACAGATTGATTGGGCCCAACCGGCTCAAGACCCAATAACCAAACAAAACCGAATTAAATATCTAAAACGCCGCCGTATATTCCTCCAGAATTTCACAGACGGCGAGATCGGAACGAAACTAAAATGGCATCGGCTTCAGCGGAAACGACGTCGTCAAGTCTAATGACGACAGCAGAGAGAAGAGGAATCCCAGCAGCTCAGTTCGTTGAAGATGTCCAAACTTTTCTCTCTCAATTAGGCCTCGATGTCAATTCTGCCCTTGCTTTTCTCCAAGAAAGGTCTTTCTTTTTGTTTTGAAATTTAAAATATGATCTTTATGTTGTTTTTAATTTAATTTGATTAATTAATTAATTTTTTGTTTTGCTAAAGGCTTCAGCAGTACAAGTTAGTTGAGATGAAACTTCTTGCTCAGCAAAGGGACCTTCAGGTACTCTTTGTTTTTGTTTTTGTTTTTTTTTTTTTTTAAATTAAATTTTCAATTTTCAATATCTGAAGTGTTGAATTTCAATTTGCAGGCGAAGATTCCAGATATTGAAAAGTGTTTAGATATTGTTGCTACTTTACAAGCTAAGAAGGATGCTGCTGAGGTTCTTTCTTATTTTTTTTTCTTGTCTTTTGCATTCTACAAATTATGGTTTTGCATTTAACTGTACTTGAATGTTTAGAAAATGTATTTTTATTTACTGATGTTGTGGGGATTTTATTTCACTTGTCGTGTGGCTCTATGAATGTTGATCATTTCTTTATGAATGGGCTATAATGTGGTTGACCCAGCATAGGCATTTATGTCATGTTAGCATAGCTGTTACTGTTTGTTTATTATGAAGTTGGCAATACTGTTCCCTTGATTTTTTCACGTAGACCATGGGGCATTGCTTGCCTCCTTTTGAGGAATCTCTGATAACCCGTCTTAATTGGCTAGAAATAAGTTAGAAAGATGCTTGTTAATGTCATGCCCTAAGAGGAAAATGAACAAGGGATTGAGCATTCTGGTTTTTACAAATATACTGGCTGTTTAGAGTCTCCATTAAAGTTTTCTCTTTTGTAGTGTTTTTTGGCCTGCCTCGTAATTGCCTTTTTTTCTCTCTGTCACTGTAATTTCCATTCATTGTTGATCGGTTTGTCAGACTGTAAGTTACTTGATTCCTCTCTCGCTCTTCGTCAGTTCAAAATTGATGCATCAAATTTCACATGATAATTGCTTATTTCATTTCTACTCTATGCTGGCTTGTGAATCTCATAGAACAGGCTTCTGTGCTAATAGAGTTGCATTCACCATTTCACCTTCACAAGATTCACTCACTAACCAAGCTGTCCATGCCAAACATTAATGCTTTGACATCTTTCAAACTTGTCTTATTTTGAAGTTGGTGCCTTGTAGCAATTCTAATTAAACAAATGCAGATGGAGATTACAGATAGTTTATTAACTTACCTCTTCGTTTTTCTGTCTTTCTTTCCTGGATTCTATTCATGTGTTTTTTATGAGTTTATTACTTTCTTCCCCTTTTTAGTGGAAAAAGAAACTAAATATTGATCTGATTTTCCGACTGCAATCTTCCCATGCTGGGCCACTGGTTTAGAGAAGCTTTTAGCTGTCCACTGAGCATCTAATTTTATGGTCTCTTGGCTAATTACCTCTGTGCGGTTCAGAAACTTGAAGCTTTTTTTATTCTTCTACACCTTAGAAGTGGCACAACGTTTTGAAATTAATATTTTGGATTTACATAATGCATCTAAGAATCTGACACTTCAGACAGTCTATGAGTTCACATCTAAATAAAATCCTTGATAGATATAGCTGAGAAATTTTATGGGAGCTAATGACAGTGAGTTGTCTTGGCATATGTTTTTGTCATGATTTTAGGAATATCAAAGATGAAGGTTGTAGGGTCCTCTATCCTCTCTCTGATTTTATGTTAATTATCAACAGGCACTTATTGCTGATTTTGAAGTCTCTGAAGGCATATATTCGCGGGCTCACATTGAGGATACAGATTATGTGTGTTTATGGCTGGGAGCAAATGTAATGTTAGAGTATTCATGTGACGAGGTACCTATCTCTTATTCCATTTGGTATTATCTTTTTTCTTCATTAGGGATGGATGAATAAGTTCTTTTGTGTTTTGATATAGGCCGCTGCTCTTCTGCAGAAGAATTTAGAGAATGCTAAAGCTAGTTTAGAAGTACTTATTGCTGATTTGCAATTCTTGAGGGATCAAGTTACCATAACTCAGGTATTACACTGTTATTTAAGTATTTCTTTTTGGAAATGGTGTGATTGTAGGAGTTAGAATTTTTCTTTATTTCTTTGTCTAAGAGAGTCTGCTCTTTCATTGAATGGCCATAATAAAACATTTAAAAAAGGGGCTTGAAGGCATTGATATGCACCAGCGTAGTTAAGCCCAATACTCAAAAGCTGCGATGTGCTGATTTGTACTAAACTATTAATTCTTGGCAAAATATGATTCGGCAGGTTACTGTTGCTCGTGTTTATAATTGGGATGTTCATCAGCGGAAACTTCGACAAGCTGGTGCTGCTGTTAAAGAGTGATGAAATAAATGCATCATTGTTTCCTTTCACTCGATACAGAGGTGGGGCAGAATCATGTTTTACTAGTGGAGATTATGGACCTAACCTCTCTTGTTCCTTCATTTTGGTGGATGGATTGTCCTTGTACTATCCCGTTGCTTAAATTAGATACTACTCTCTAATTAGGACCAGTTTTGATTCAGGATAAGAGTGAACTTTTGGGCTTGAGCTGCTATTTATCGGGTGTGTTTTGTTTTGTGTAAAACTTATATATTCAATTACTTGTTCAATTTCTTTAGACTTATTGCCCAGTTTTACCCATGGTTACATTGATGATGTCCAACCGGTTGTGGGTATCTTAAGGTTGAAACTTTAGAATTTTAAGATATTGGGGTCAGTGGAGGAAATGATGGTGTTGGCTAAACTTCTTGGAGGCTCTTTGTCGATGTCAGCCCCTGCTTAGCTTCATTTAAATTGTCATAATTCCAGGTATTATGTAATTGTACTGGAACTATGATTGATAGAGTACGATGCCGTTTGGTTGTAGGCTTAACATGGTCGAGTCGAATGCCACAGATAGGATTGCACGTTTGAATTAAATGGTTACCAGGTTTCTGTTTTTTTACTAATAAATCGAGCAGTTATTGTCCACTTTGGACACATAGCCCGCCCGTCACTTTTTGTTATTAGGTTTTGCTACACAAAACGCATATATTAGATTAAGATAATTCATGATTTATAAACTAGTCTAGGTCCTCTTTACTAGTGATGTGGGATATTACAAGTTTGGTGGCATTGTACTGTGTTGTTCTGCTATTTTGAGTTATTTTTATTGCTTTGACATGAAGCTGAAT
Organism: Zanthoxylum bungeanum; assembly: GCA_019454045.1. NCBI lineage: Eukaryota > Viridiplantae > Streptophyta > Magnoliopsida > Sapindales > Rutaceae > Zanthoxylum > Zanthoxylum bungeanum. The sequence goes on along the minus strand of SKCR01025869.1, from coordinate 15,238 downwards.
CATGAAATCGATGGACATTTTGCTAGCACATTTTACTGCTAACATGGCCAACTGGTCGGAAAATTCATGTCCAACCTTTAAATTTAGGAAGTGAAATATTATTTGTTTACAATAACTATCTACTCTTATCCTATTTAATTTTCCGATGACCACAGTTAGGAGGAAAAAATTGATTATATATATATAAACCAATACTATTATAAAGACCAACCAATTGGCATTATACTTATTTTATATAATAAAGTATTCTATATTTTGTTTATGTAGGAAGATTGTTGAGTAAATTCTCCTACACGACTCTTTAAATTAAGTGTGATGTTATTTTTTGATAAATGTAGAGCCATGTATATTGGAGATGCTCTAAGCGTGTTTTCATTTGGAGGCTTCGGCGGAGTCTTACAGTAACATTGACAAACAAAAAATTAATAATAATAATAATACAATTCTAATCTGGTTTGAGCAAAAATTTGTCATTTTTTTTTTATGTACAAGAAAATAGCGTATGCATCCCTACATTATTGGCGCTAAAGGAAACCGATGAGGCATGCTATCATAAAATTTCGTGTATTAAGTGATTTTATATATATATAATCTTTTGTCTTATTCTCTCAGACGATGAATTATATGTGGGTCACGTGTATTCTACATTAATCGGAAGAGATGGCTAATAAGCACTTAGCTTTGTGTTTGTTTTATCATATGCTCGTTACCACATTTGCAAACCCACCGCACTCTTTGAAAGAAGCATGTACTGCTGACATTGCCTTGGAATTGCAGAAGCCATCACTTTATTTATTTATTTATTTATTTTAGGTTTGAAAATGCTGTATTGGACACCATCACAGGTTGGCAAATGAATCCGACTTGAAAAAACAAATCCCTAATCTCGTTTATTAATATTTTCAAGAAATTAAAAAATCAAGTTTCTTAAACTATAAATTAATAATTTTATTGTCTAAAGTGTGGTCTTAAATGCAACTAGATGATTAATATTTTTCTAGCAGAAAAATCAGGGAACACGAGTTAATTGCTACTAAATAGTTACAGCTAAAATATAAGGCTAGCAAATAGTTTTATGTTACAAGGAGAACAAAAGCATTGATTGCCTTATGTATGATGGCACACAGAAGGATTTTCATTGATTCATCAAAGCCCAGTAAAACCTCACCCGTAAATAAGGAGCAAAAATTAGAGCTCTTCAAAGCCACGTTGCTGCAGAAGCTTGCTATGAATTGAATGAAATGCACAGATCAGTATCCTCTAAACGACATCTTTTTTCCACCTGAAGTCCCTGTACATTAATTATATTTCAAATATTTATTATATAGTAGGAAAGAAATAAAAGACAGAATAAACAATGCATTTCCACAAAATGTGTGAAGCTACAACAGATCAAATAGTTTGACACTGACAAGGATCACTCCCTTTTAACTATTCTACTTCTCCTTTACTCAGATTTAAAAAATATTAAATCTTTTGAGTGAAAGGAAATTACTAAAACCTGATGGCTTATTCTTCCACATCCAATCCTGAGCAGCCTGCGGCCCCTGCAGAAGATGCAGACAATAAGAATAAGCTATGGTAACAGTGAGGATGAGAAAATCAAGTTGACACAATCACACAAACCGGTTCGAAGCGAGTCAGATCATTGACTGAACCAGCTCCTACAGGTGGTAACTGAGTATAACCTAGTTCCTGCAAAAGCCAAAGGTACAGAAAATATAAAACCATGTATACAAATACAAAATAATGAAGCAAAAACAAAAGGCTCAGCAATAATATTTCAAGAAGAAAGCTAAGTCATGTGTCATCCTTGGCATATTCTCCTGATCAACGATTCTAAAGATACCAGTAGCTAAGCTATGCGTCATCCCTTGGATCATCTTCCACATCTAATGTTTTTTCAGTGTATGCGACATGGTGTTACTAGACGACCAGAGAATGTTTTATGAGATGACCAAATAAGGGGTCAATGGATCAAAGTACCTATAAATAACAATCCTAAAATTTAAACGGCAGAATAATTATAAAGGCAGCATAATTTTGAACAATCTTGATCAACTAAACCAAATTTCATAGTTTATATAAGACAACTTTGGATGCCATTAAATCATGAATAATCAGTTACGTCTTAAAGAGCACCTGAGCATTATGTTGACCTCTAACCCCATGAGCTTGATACTGTATTTCCACAACACAAGGTTAGCAATGGCAATCATATTTTATAAATGTTGTAGACACTCGGGGGAAAATACTTACCGACGAAGGAAAAAGATGTTGTAACTGCTGCTGTTGCTGCTGACGGAGCTGTGTCTGATGCTGCACCTGTTGTGTTTGAGGAAAGGGCTGTGCGGACAAAACTTGGGGGTGCAACTGGGATGGAGGCTTCTGAACTGGCGGTCTTTGTTGCTGCTGCTGCTGCTGTTGTTCGAATAATGTTAACTCTTCAGGTTTCTCCCACTACATTTTCACAGTGAAACAATCACCACATACATCGAAGACCAAATGCAACAGCAAGTCAGTGGTTTATTTGTCTCACCTTGCTTTCACCAGTTACACTGTTATAATAGTACTTGTATCCATCAGGGGAGGTATGTTCTGTCCAACTACTTTTTGCAGAGGCTACTGTCTTTGATGACACAGGTGCCGCAGGACCAGCAGACGTAGACACAGGCAAATCTGAAGCTGGAGCAGAAGTAGGAGCACTGGCAACTGTCTGAGCAATCCCAGTCCACTGAGACTGCAAAATAACAACCTCAGAAAATAACCAAAAATTGTAAAAAGTTCGAGTGAAATTTATTTGTGCGCTTTAAAATATGCAGTATATCATTAACACTTGAAGCAAATAAAAGAAGACACAATTCAGTTCAAAAAGCATAACATAATGCAAATATTCTCAAATCAAGCTTACAAGCTTGATCCATCTTGAGCTAAAATATTTTCGAGTGCAGACAGCCAAGTGTTAGTCTTGGTTCGTCGCTAACCCATGTAGCCCAAACTGGCAATCATTTACTAAGTGAAGGTCAAGGTGTATAAAGAAAAACATTGTGTTACTGATGCATTTATAACAACACATCCCGGTTGTCCTGTCATACCTGCTGTTTAGTAGCCTGAGAACCTTGCTGCAACGGTGGATTTTGATTTGACGGTTGCATCAGCTGTAGTTGTTGTTGCAGCTGGGAGAATGCCTGCTGGGATGACTGAAAAGTTGCTTGCAGAGTCTGTGTCTGCTGTGACAGCATCTGAGCTAACTGAGATGGAGACTGCTGATAAGGCTGATGTAATTGCTGCTGGACAGGAGCAGGCAGCTGCTGTCGATTTGTCCCAGCAGGGAGTGAACTGGATTGAAGGTTGATATTGAGAGTCGGTAGTGCTGTAGAAGAAGAGGCAATCTGCTGAACCTGAGATAGGGAAGCAGACATCTGTCCACTCATAACAAGTAAATGTTGTGATGGTAGTGCTTGACTGAGAGATGTTTGACCAGGAATCTGTTGCTGCCTGACAAGGGAAGTTTGTGTCTGGGAGTAAGATGATGAAGCCTCAGGGTGCAGTTGAAGCGAAGGAGGCATATGCTGAGCTGACTGAAGAGGCTTCTGTAATGGAGATATTTGCTGACCAAGGGACGGAACTTGTGACTGAGGATGGTTTAAATTCTAAGAAAATTTATACAAACTTTTGTTACTCATTCTGGGATGACCAGGTCACAGCATGAAAGCACAAAAATATAACCAGATTTCACATACCTGTTGTAAAGAAGATGAAGTTGAAGAAACAGCAAGTCCCGGAAGAGGACCATCAGCAGGACCACCCTAAAGTTTTGAAAGTAAGCATGATAATAACAGAGTAATAAACATCACATTGTAAGCAAGTAAACAAGGCCAAATATTTTGCCAGCTCCAAGCCATAAACTATGGCTCTCTTTTCACTCATTAGAATGCATTACTGTAAAAGAACATTTACGTTAAATGTGTTGCAGAATCATCAAATTTGTTCTTACCGGATTTAAAGGCATTCCCAGATCACCTGATCGAGGAGGCAACTGATTCCCAAAACCACGAATACCAGGATTAGAGAGTGGCCCCAAATTCTGGGGACTCATGGGATGCCAAGCATGAGGAGGAATCCTGTCAGGCATAGGGTCACCCAAATTCGGTGGGGGTCTGTAGGAATATGAAATCATAAGTTGAACAGTATTAAATCAGATGAGAAGATAAAAATGACAAAGTAATAAAGCATTAAACGTGACTAAATATGTTTGTGGAAGGGGATACCTAGGAAATGGTGGTTGGAACCGAGGACCAAAACCTGGCCCTCCAAATGCAGGACCACTCCTGAAGAAGACAAGACAAGAAGTTAAGAACTTCATTAGTCAGTAAAAAAGGATAAGTTGCTCAATCAATACCAAAATGACCTAAACTGCCACTCCTCGACTATTTGCAATTAATATACATAATTTCATAAAGGAAAACCTTGAGTCTCCAGGCCTGTGCCTCTTAGGATCAGCAAACCGGACAGTTAATGGTTGATCACATCCCTAAGGTGGAGAAAAAGATAATGAATGAATGACCTTCAAAGCTCTAATTAACAGTAGAGTATAAAAATAAAGGACTATGGCACAACATTGCTCAAGTAACACGTAATGCTTACTCTCATTGTATAAATTCCATTAAGAGAATTTATAGCTGCCAACGCCATATCTCTGTTAGAGTATTTAACAAACCCACATCCTTCAGAAAGAATTCAACAAAGGTATCAGGAATAGGAAGAAACAAACATGAAACATGATTTTACATCAGCTTCCATAATAAAATGAGGATCGACAAAAGATACCGATAGCAGAACAAGAAGATGGGGAAAAAATTTCCATGACAACTAATTGAAGATTATCCACTTGATTTGTGAACAACTAAACAATAATCATGATATTATCCATTTGATTTAGGAACTAAGCAATTTTCAAGACATCAATTACCTCATAAAAATTTTACAAAAGAAACTATGAAGTAAAAAAAAAAACCATCATCAGACCAGCTTTTACTCAAATAGTCCCTACTCTTAAATCAATTTTTTTCTTTCTTAAAAAGACATATTCATGGACAAAATTGATGATTAAATCATCTGCTTGAGTCGAAATGATCTCTCAGCAATCAATCATGACATTATTTATAATATGGAAAGAGAAAGTAAGCCAGCAAACCTTTTCATCCATACAAGCCAAATTAGCATACTGAGGTTTTTAATATTAAAAAAGGATAAGATAAGAAGGGCATACCACGACTCTGCTTCAACTCATCACGCATGAGGTAAACATCTTCAACTCGACCATACGGTGAAAAGATCTGACAAAGAAAACAGTTAACATCAGTACTAGAGCAAGAACGTTCCTGTGCTTGAAAGTTATTAAGGTCAGACAGAGACAGAAAAATAGTCACAGAGTTGAAATCTGACATACTTCCTCAACTTCTCTTTCAGTGGCTTGTTTGTTCAGCGAGCCTACGAACAGTTTGTACTCAACTGCACCTACATAAAAACAAATACCAACAAGATGAGAAACATTAGTTATGTGAGAACAGAATAGAAAAGCTTTTACTTATAACTAACACCATTTCAAATGAAAATCTGGTTTAAAAAGAGATTTTCCCTAGAATAATCAATGAATACTTACCAAGGCGCTCCCTTTCCCCATCAGCATATCGAACTTGGATGGGACCCATACCCTGAAAAATGCATTTAAGCATGTAAAACTACTATAATTATCAAAGCAGTTGGAAGTCAAGAAGACCAGCAAGAAAACTGACCCCAGGTAGAGTATGTTGATTATGCATGGCTCTAATGGCCATATCAGCTTCTTCTGAAGTTGCATACTTTATAAAACAACAACCTGGACAACCAAAGAAAGTTTATCCTGATTTTATTAAGTTATTGACACCCTCTAAACCATGGTACAAAAAGGTGGCTTAAATGTATAAGCCAGTGCCACACATACATGCAATAATATTTGTTGTGAAACCACACAAGCATATAATTGTGAACATGAGAGAGAGAGAGAGAGAGCGAGAGGGAATTCCAAGACATAAATAGACAGTTACCATCCACGTAGGTCCACTCACTCAAGAAAGAATTATGCAAATGAAGTGAGAATCAGCTTCTTTGATAGCAAATAAAAGAAATAAATGAAAATGAAATAAATCGACAATCAACTCAAAATCGGCAAATTAAGCATCAAAACTTAATACAACCCACAGATGATATGGCATAAACAGACGCCGATTAATTTCATCTCAGATAAAGCAAGTCCACGGGAGGAACCTCAACTTGCCAGAGCACTTTGCTTTATAAAATGCAAATAGTTTTACCATACAATAGTAACTGACCAATCTTACATAGAATGTTAGAGATGCTAAAGAGTCTCACGAATTTGACAGAGGCGAAACTGGGCCTAAGTTGCAATCAGAAGACCAGCCCATGGACCAAGAATGGAAGAAACACCGAATTCATAAAGTGTACGTCAGAAGGAAAATATCAACAGAAGGAGCACGTGGAAAGAAGGGCGCCGAGATTCTGTAGCTGCTAATTGTTGATTTGGTTGATGACGTGTTGGAAGTTTGTTAGGAGTAATGATGCTTGTTTAGGCAGTATATAAAGGGGACGTAAGAGATTGTGTGGGTGGAGATATTTTGTTATTTGTAGGTAGTTACTCTGTAAGAGTGGGCTCCCAGCGTGGCTGGTTGAGGGGAATTATTTTTCTGTTTCTTCTTGCTTTTTATTTTCAGTACAATGCCAGGGAATTTCTCTCCACTTGCTTGTTGAACTTGAGCAGTGGAATTTAGTTAAATGCAATAGAAGTATTCAGTGTTTAAAAAAACGTTGAGGCGGCCGCCTCGAGGCGGCCGCATTATGCGGTTTTTCTGAGGCGCCCGCCTCTCTGCTGGTGAGGCGGCCGCCTCAGGCCGCCTCACGCATAATCGGGGTGAGGCGGCCTGAGGCGGCCGCCTCACCAGCAAAGGTTTTTTTTTTAAAAAAAAATTTTCTAAAATGAAACGACGACGTTTTGGGCTTCCAAAACATCGTCGTTCCATTGAACAACTGAGTGGCAGTAAAGCACTTGCACAAAAAAGGAGCAGAGACCAAAGTAAGTTAATCTTGTACAAATAATGCAATTTATATAATCAAATTAAAAAATAATACGACTTTATGTTATTTGTTGGGAAAGGGAAAGCTCCACAATTAGTGGATGAAGACAATACAAGTGAAGGAGGTTCTTTGGATGATGACCCATCTGATGATGACATAGATTTTGACCCAAGCTTCATGCCGCTAGACACTAATGATAGCTTATTTAGGGATTATTTATCAATAATTTTTTGAACATACTATGAATTATGAAGAAAGTAATGTATTTTGGATTACTTATCAATAGTTTTTTGAACATACTATGAATTATGAAGAAATGAATGTATTTTGGATTGTTTTTCCGATTTTCGGATCGAGGCGCCCGCCTCACCGCCTCGAGGAGGTCCGCCTCGCGCCTCAATGGCCGGCCGCCTCGAGGCGCCGCCCCGTATTTTTAAGATGGAAGAGGAAGTTAGAGTTACGGAGGGATGTTGAACAATTGGACACAGGAGTACAGTCGGCGATAGGGGAGCTTAACCAGAAACTTGAAACGGTGGAAGAGATGAGGAACATGTTGCTGCGATGGATGAAAGGGAAAAACTCTGTTAGAGAGGGAGAGGGCTCGGTGAATCCTGAAACAGGGGAGAATCATGCATTTGGAAACAGTCAACCAGTAGCACCAGAAAGAGAAGAAACAGAAGGAGTCGTAGCGATGGAAGCAGTCAATGGGGGAGAGGGGTACGAGAGGAAAATGATGCTAAAAAGGGTAGAACTCCCTTATTTCGAGGGAACAGACCCGGTAGGATGGGTAACTAGAGCGGAGCAATTTTTCGAGATCCATGGAACCAAAACAGAAATGAAAATCCCTCTAGCCATGGTAAGCATGGAAGGAACAGCGATACACTGGTTTCGTTGGTTGAGGAAGAAAATACCGGAGCTAACCTGGGAAATATTGACGAGTGAGATGTTCAAAAGGTTTTGTGACCGGAACAGTGCTAATCCATTCGAACATTTGGCAGCTATGAAACAGGAAGGCATGGTGGATGAGTATGTGGAACAATTCGAGCGATTAGCATCACACGTCGGGGAACTGCCTGAAGAACAATATCTGGGCTATTTCCTAAATGGACTAAAGGAGAGCATCAGACGACGAGTACGGGTCTTCGAACCAAATGACGTGATGCGAGCAATAGAGCTAGCCAGGTTATTGGAAGAGGAGCTCTAGGGGGAAGGCAATAACACAAAGGGTAATTGGCACAAAGACTCGCCAATGACCACTGGAATTCGTACAGGGCCGTTGATGGGCCAAAGTCAGGGACCAGTTAACAGGCCCACCAGTTTTGGAGTGGGGTCAAAACAACAGGGTATTAGTGGGGGATCAGGTATTATTGGGCTGAGAGCTTCAGCCCCACTGCCACACCTAGAAACAAAAGTAGGTTGGGGAAGAATGGGAAATAACTCAACAGGGATGGCCAACCCTAGAACTTTCAATACCAACTTCAGTAGTCAAGCCAGCGGAAATCACACCAACAGAGGGGGCCGGAACTTGACCCACCAAGAATTTTTGGAGAAGAAAGAAAAGGGACTTTGCTTTAGGTGTGATCAACCCTACACCCCCTTACACAAATGTGCCAACAAATCTTTACGCATTACACTCTTAGCTGAAGACGAGATTGGGGGTAGAGACGAAGAGGAAGAACATCACGATTCCGTGGACGAAGTAAACGACGACGAAGTTAAGGGGCGAATGACACCAGAGGAGTTAGGAGTTGCAGCAATGGAGTTGCCAATGTATACCTTGGGGGGAATAACACAGCCCAAGACGATGAAACTCCATGGCAGCATACGAAGGAGTTCCGTGGTGGTGATGATTGACAGCGGGGCTAGCCACAATTTTATCTCTAGGGGGGTAGTCGAGCAATTAGGTTTACCGATTGAAGACACTCCACAATTTGGGGTGTGTCTAGGAGACGGTCATCGAGCTTTATCACGAGGAATGTGTCGAGATTTGAAAATAAATTTGGGGGAAGTGGAGATAGTAGCAAACAGCTATTTGTTTCAATTAGGAGGGGTGGATTTGATATTGGGAGTCTCTTGGTTAGAGCAGTTGGGTGAGGTTCGGTTGGATTGGGGAAAAATGACCATGAAGTTCAGTTGGAAAGGGAAGACGGTGACATTGAGAGGAGACCCTGCTCTCTGCCGCATGCCTATGACCTTGAAATCCCTACCATCCAGAAACAGATGGCCAGTCGGAGGTTTTAAACAGATGTTTGGAAACTTATCTGCGTTGTTTTGCATCGGAACAACCCAAGCAATGGGCGGACTGGGTACCATGGGCGGAATACTGGTATAATACCAACTATCAGGCTTCAATTGACACAACCCCCTTTGAAGTAGTCTATGGGCGTCCACCGCCTGTTCTTCGCAAATTTGATCGAAATGAAATCCGTGTGGAGGTGGTGGCTCAAGAATTACGGGATAGGGATGAGGCCTTAGGTCTTTTAAAGACAAACTTGCAGCGAGCACAAGAGAGGATGAAGAAGTATGCTGATAAGCATCGGCGGGAGTTGACTTTTGCGGAAGGAGAATGGGTGTATTTGAGATTGCGTCCTCATCGGCAGCAAACAGTGGCGCGCCGCATCTGCGCTAAGTTGGCAGCTCGTTATTATGGCCCATACCGTATTATTCGACGGATTGGTCCAGTAGCGTATCAGCTACAACTGCCTGAAGGGTCAAGAGTCCACCCGATCTTTCATGTGTCTAACCTGAAGAAAGCAGTTGGTAATCAATTTGTACAAGGGGCATTACCAAAAGATATGGGGGATGAGCTCACTGAATCAGTTACTCCTGAAAAGATTCTTGATCAAAGAACAAGGTGAGATGCTCAGCACGAGATACATCAAGGGCTGATTAAATGGAAGGAAAGGACCGCGGAAGAAGCCACATGGGAAGATTTGGACATCGCTCAACAGTTTCCGGAATTCGGACTTGAGGACAAGTCCTGTGCTTCTGAGGGTGGCATTGTTAGAGATGCTAACGAGTCTCACGAATTTGACAGAGGCGAAACTGGGCCTAAGTTGCAATCAGAAGACCAGCCCATGGACCAAGAATGGAAGAAACACCGAATTCATAAAGTGTACGTTAGAAGGAAAATATCAACAGAAGGAGCACGTGGAAAGAAGGGCGTCGAGATTCTGTAGCTGCTAATTGATGATTTGGTTGATGACGTGTTGGAAGTTTTTTAAGAGTAATGATGCTTGTTTAGGCAGTATATAAAGGGGACGTAAGAGATTGTGTGGGTGGAGATATTTTGTTATTTGTAGGTAGTTACTCTGTAAGAGTGGGCTCCCAGCGTGGCTGGTTGAGGGGAATTATTTTTCTGTTTCTTCTTGCTTTTTATTTTCAGTACAATGCCTGGGAATTTCTCTCCACTTGCTTGTTGAACTTGAGCAGTGGAATTTAGTTAAATGCAATAGAAGTATTTCTCTATTACTTTAATTCGTTTTCTATGTGAGATACATATTCATCAAACAACAAAATCTAACATAGAAGCACTGTTTTAAGAACCAGACCAATGGTCGAACCGTTGATCTGAAAGGTTCAATGGGTCACCTATTCAACTGCTTGAACCGACTGATGTCATAAATCAATTTAATTAATTAAAATTATAAAAAATATAAATATAAATATAATCATTAATTCTAATAATTTCTAATATAAAAACAAACACAATCATCAACATTGATACCATCAACATAAATTCCAACATCAAAACAAACATAATCATCAACATTAATTCCAACATATATACATAATAAGTTCTAAGCATCCAGACTAATTAAACTAATCAACATAAATTCTAACATCAAAGCATCTAAAACGACCGTGTTTTAGATTTAATTTTTATTATTTTTTTTTTTTTTTGGGTTTAGGGTAAAAAAATCAGGTTTTACTGGTTCACCGGTTTTTATCCGGTTCACCGATTTTGACCTGTTTTCAACGACTGTTTGACTATCGATTTTGAAGATTTAGTCAAACCGAACTCATGGCTGGTTTTTGGTTCGACTGGCCTGTCAGGTTTTCAAAACAATGCACATGAGGAGAAAAAGGAAAAAGAGGGATCCTGTTGTACTAAGTTTTTCCCAGTGTTATTAAAGGCGCAAGGCGCACTAAGGCGCAAACAGCCCTGGAGCCTAGGCGCGGGCCTGAAGGCGCAAGGCGCGCGCCTGATGAATGTAAGGCGCAAAATATTACAAAATGTGTGAAAATACATAGAAAAACAATGTATAAGTGTGTTTCACACTATCAATTAGCCATAAATGATATTTAACTATTATTTTTTTATTGTTCTTATCCTAAATTTCATTTATAATCACAAGTTCATATCCAAAACCAAAATCAAGATTCCAATCTTCATTCATATAATCACATCTAAATCAAAAGTTCATATCAATGTCAACATTCAACAATCCATATCAATATTTGGATACTTCCATGCAGGATCCTTTCTTAATTTACAGGAACTAGAACCAATACTTGCATCCATAATGATAATATCCTAAATTTCATAATAAAAATGCATATCAATGTCAACATTCAACAATCCATATCAATATAACAGCAGCAACAGGCTGCTGTTACAACAGCAGCACTGCTCCAGCCCAAAAAAAAAAAAATTAAAAAAGAAAATAGAGGTGGGGTGATTTGGATTGTTAAAAAAAAGAATTAAAAAAAAAAACATACCTCTAAGGAGAGATTCGAGAGAAAGATGTGGAGAATCTAGAGATCGTCAAAGTCTCAAAGATGTGGAGAACTAGAGAGAGAGATGTGGAGAATCTTTGTGAGAGGGCTTTAGGTTTTGAAGGAAAAAATAGAGGTGGCTGTGAATGATACAAGTTTCGGCAATTAGGGTTTTTTTTTTGGGTCTAAAATAATCTAATTTGGGTTGGGTTTTGGTGATTTGGGTCGGGTTTGGGTGGGTTATTAAAATGAACCTTTTTTGCGCCTGAGGCGCGCCTTTTTTGCAACGATCAGGCGTGCGCCTCAACGCGTAGGCGCGCGCCTGAGCAATGTCGCCTCGCCTGAGGTACCTCTAGGCGCATGAACCATCGCCTCTATGTAGGCGCGCCTTTAATAACACTGGTTTTTCCTCTAGTTCTATACACATACACAAGTACATAGACTAGTCTTTGACCAAAGTACTTTAGAACAAGGCAGTCAAATGTAAGGATGGCAAAAAAGCCCGGGCCCATCCGCGGGGCCTTTTTTTAGGCCCGAGCGCGGGCCGGGCTTGGGCAAGCCCGGTTTGGTTTTATTAATAAAAATAATTTTTTTAATCATATAAATTAATTTTTAATTCTAAATACATACATTTATAACTAAATTTTTAAAGTTTAAAACATTAAAATTCTTATTTTTTTCATTTTTAAGTATTAAAAAATTCAAAAAAATAATTATTTTTTTCAAAAAAAATATTTTCTAGAAAACCTAGCTCAACATCTTCTGGGCTCGGCCCCTTGCCACACTTGGTCAAATGCAAACCTGACCATCACTACATTTACTAGCACTATCACTACCACAAATGTTGCTACTAAAGTAAATACCATAACAAAGACCACAACCATTACCGACAACAATGAACATATAATATAAAGAACATTTCATCAATTTTTTGTTTGAAAAAGAATATGTCCTTTACAATTCAAAACACTGTTCTTAAAAACAACATAGGCGGCTGCCTAGGTGGCCGCTTAGGCGCTAGGTAATGCCTGGCCATTCTGATTATGCATAAAAGCGGTTGCTAGGTGGTGTCAGACGATTAGGCGGGGTCTAGGCAATTCTAGGTGGGTCAGGTGAGTCTAGGTAAGGGTGGCAAAAAAGCCTGGGCCCGGCCCGGCCCGGCCCGGGGTGAAGAAAGCCCGGGCCGGGCTCAACCAAAAAAGCCCAGGCCCGGCCCGGGCTTAAAATAAATAATTTTATATTTATATTTATAAAAAATATATATTTATATAATAATTTTTTTATTTATCATTTTTTTTTATTTAAAAAATCGGGTTCGGGCCAAGCCCGGCCCGGTGACAGCCCGGGCCCGGGCCTAAATCCATATTGCCGGGCTCGGGCCGGGCTTTGATAGGTCTAGGCGGCCACTTAGGCGGCTCTAGGTGGATCTGTACGTTTTTTCCCCAATTTTATTTATTTTTCTAAATTTTTGAATAAAAAATAAAATCGCCTAACACCACCTAGCCTATCCTTCTAGGGCACCATACATCTACCGCTACCGCCTGGCTTTTTTAGAACATTGGTTACCAAATCTTCAATAAAACATCACACATCGTGTTCAAAGATGTCTATCTCCACCTTTCATATGAATGAAAGGTGCAACCAATTAACCACCTAAAGATTTGCTACAATCGACATGCTGGTTGCCTGGTTCCAACTTCCATGAACACCTAGTCCATTAAACATCAAACAGAAATCCCATGCAATCATTTACAAGGAATCCAAACAACATGCTGAAATCCAAATAGACAATGTCAAAAGCAAGATCCTATTTTTTTTCCTGGCAAAGAATTGTAAAGAGCCAGATAAAGCCATTTTCAAATATCAAGTAAATGATTACATTCATCCAAAGCAGAGTTACAAAGAGTTAGTAATACAATCACACCTTCAATTCATATAATTTTGAAAGGCAATGACCCTAGAACAAATACATGATGCAATCAAGGCGAGTTGAATATTAATGCATCTAAGTAAATCACGCACGGTGGATAACAGTTTTTGCAGCTTACACATTAGTTCTGGAACTGAATCATCAGAGAGATGAAAGCCAACAACAAAGAGAAGACATCCATCTCCCCAACATTTTGAAATCATCCACACAGATAAGAAATAAACAAGCAAAGAAAATATTGATTGTGTAAAAGGAAAACCATCATCAAAATAAAATTCATATTTTTGTATACTCATTTAATTAGCAAGATGGAATTACCACATAACAATTTAAGATTCTGGGGAGCCACAACCAAACATCAAAAGTAAAATTTGAGGGCTTAAACCTCACTTATGAAATTCGCTGAGATTCTTCCGGACTAAATAAGTTCAAAATTGCTCACATTTACTAGATATTAAAAGAAACATTCAAATACTATGCATTCCATTCATAAGGCATCAAATGTGATGCAAGTTTCAGTCTAAACCCATTCGACATTCCAACATCTAATCAAATCAACAAAATCAAAAACTGCAACTAAAATATAATAATATCCAAGAGCCATGAAATTTCTAATGTTGAATTATACAAGCGGAGCGCTGGCCACATCCATAAAAGCTATAAGCAAGGCGAACAACTAAAAGTGAATATGAATGATCCATTCGCACAAGAATGCTGAAAAACATCATGCACAATGCACACAATTTCCTTTTCACGTATAGTAAGTTGTTTATCGGCCACTATTTGGTATTGTTGGGATCATACATACAATCAAATTAAAGCACCTATGTCATAAAGAACCTGTAGTTGCCTTCTCTGATGTGAAAAGAGCAAAAAACAATCATCCATCTCAAGAAAAAATCGCCAATGATCATAATGAACCAATTATGCGAAGAGAGGGAGAGAACGAAAGACAACACACATAATGCAAAATGCTTATTGTTCACCCACACAAAGGAGTTGATAAACGATAGGGGTGATCCATGGGGTTGATACTATATACGATCAAATAATTAAGTAACTATCTCATGCAGACTATTCTACTACCTCCTCTACCACAAAATTGGCCACATCACGTGGTTCTTCACACATTAGTTTGCCTTACAGTTGGTGAAGACAAAAGGTTAAATCTACTAGACCAATCACATAACCAACCATAATTACCAACAATTATAACTGGCTTATATGTAACATTGTGAATAAGTCGTAGATGTAAGATAATATCCAACAAATGATTCAACTACACATCTCCCTTGCTAAGAAAGTAACAGAAAGGAGACATAACTGACCATCATACCACATCAGTAATCATAAACCCAATATATGATTTTTTTTTTAGCAACATGAGCTCAAGCATTAAACTCCACTGAACTACAAAGCACCTAAACCAGAATAAATCCTCCAGATAACATAAAG
>SKCR01025868.1:0-19737 GCA_019454045.1 Zanthoxylum bungeanum | reverse complement strand
GATGAAATAATTTTGAAAGACGCGTAAGGCTAAGTATCTGAACGAAATAGCAAATTCATAATAGCCTCCCACTATTTTCTTCAAGTCTCTAACCCTCTGTAGAGAACTCGGGAAATCGAATTTCCTAGTGGGCTAGGATCCCGTTAAATAACACACAACCTTGACTTTGGCCAATAAAAGTTGTATGCTATTTAACTTAGGTAGATCTCTATGATCAATTGGATCTCATCCAATTCCTAGATCCGGTTAGGTGGACATCCAAGTCCAAAACATATGTATAATGTCAATGTATCCATTACATTTTCCTACCCTATCCTCCGAATCATCTAGGCCTTGGCTTTGGCCAAAAACAAACCTAATGATTCCAGTTAAGCGGGACCCATTGACGAGGAAAGTTCGTAATCAATGTCATTGGACAAAAAGTGATCTTGACTTTGGCCAATAAAAATCACGATTTGGACAAGACCACCGATATGCAACAAAACTCTCATGATTCAAGTACATCCTTGATTGACAAAGGTCTTGACTTGGTCAAAAACAAACCAATGCCAACTTCGGATCTTAAACAAGAATCATTCAATGGAAGGATATTTGCTTAATATAAATTGAGGGATTTTTCGCGTAATTGGCAACCAATTTATTTATCTTTGTTAGGTCTCATCATCATACACCCTTAAGCATGCTTCTAAAACATCATAAAGCGCGTAAAGTAAAATTAATAGTGATATGCGGATGGATATATAACAACTTGTTCCTAGAACAAATCACTCCATTTCCTCTCGCCGCTAGCACTATTCTACTCTTACCCAATTACATAATACAATAAGAGTAACCTCATTTACATTGAGGGGAATTAGGTGAGAAGAGAATACAAAGAGATAAAGAGATAAGGCTGGACACGCAGGTCTAATTTATTAATTCCAAATTTACAATAATTTCTAAAATTACCATTTCCCTTCTAATATCCATCCGATATACACTATTCATTCATCACATACATATATTTTCAAACAAGACATGCTTTTTACAACCAATCTAATCCAATTAATTAGTCTATGTTTAAGTGATCATTCAATGTTCAAACAACGGTTTGATTTTGCGCGAGTCCAACTCGATTGAGAATAAGTACATAAGGTACGAATTCGCGAATTATATCGAACTACTTATTAAATCTAATTTAATTCGTATTCAATACTAATTCAATTATTTAATTCCAAATTAAATGTTTACACTTTTAATTGCTTTAAAGACTTAGATTCTAATCTAATCCTATTGGGTCTCAAAGCCCAACTAACATCCAATGTTAAATTTAATTCAAGTCAAATGGGCTTTCAATTGATTTATTAAGGCTTGGGCTTTGGTCAATGTGGGTCAAACCCAATTACCAAGCCCAAATAAGGAATCACCCTTAAATGCCATAAAACCAATTTTAAGCCCATAAAGCCCAATTAAATTTTTAAAGCCCTTATATTATATTTGGACTTAATGGAGTGATTTAGGCCCAAATTGGATCCAATCCTTTTGGCCCAAAATCTACTTGGTCCACCCAAGCCCATTATGCCCAAATACAATATTAAAAGCCCAATTCACCAATTAAGCCCATTAATTAAATTTTAATATCTCAAACATTAAAGTCCAATTAATTAAAGTGTAAAACCAAGATTAATATATTAAACCAAATATTTCAAAAATACCCATTTAATTTATTAATCATCTATTGTTCAAAACATATGTCCAACATTAATTTGAACAAAAATCAAGTCCATTTTCATGTCCATTATCATTCGGCCAAGTGAGAATTTTTGTGTCGATTTTGTTTTTCAATCCGATTGAATTACTAATCTACGTCCCGTATACGTTTTAAGTCATCCAATGATCTTGTACACAAAAATCCAATACATCCAATGTTCATACCCATTCGGCCAAGGTTACATTTTTGGGGAAAAATCATCCAATGCATTTTTCTCAAAATTGATTCCATATAACATCATTCTATATACATGTAAGCATACTCATTAATCAAATTCACAAGAACATGCTTCAATCAATTTTACCCAATATTAACCTAAAGTATTTCATGCTTAACCATGGCTCCATGATACCATTGTTGGTTTCTATTTATGTCCCAAGGAAAGATTAAGCATATGAAATACAACAATGAATATATATTAAAAGATGAAGTATGGCGGAATCATACTTACAAAGCTTTTGTGATGAGAAGTGATGAAGAATCTTTGAATCTCCAAGCTTCAAGTTTCGGCCAAGGGAGAGAAGAGTTGAAGCTCCAAGCTTTCTGTATTCCAAGCTCTTTGATGGTTTCCCTATCACCTCCTTTGATCCTTCAATGTGCTAGCAAATGGAGAAAAAAAATCAAATCTTCTTTGCCCTAATGGAAGTCACGGCAGTGTGAGATAGAGAGAGGAGATTTCTATTGATCTGTGTTACAAAAATCAATTTATATTTATGCCATAATATTTATTAAATTAATAATAAACTTATGACACAATCATGCAATGGCTTAGAGTGCCAAACACTCAAACTCCATGCAAAACCATTGAGTGTATTGTACACTATCACCATGCAATGTATTAACAATTAAATAAAGCATATAATGACATGTGTCATGTGGGCCCCACACGTTTCCAAATGAAAGTGGGCCACGTGCACTCACGCGTTCGGGTTCGATATTTCCGAAATACCGAACTTACTCGCGACGTTAATTAAATCGAATTTAAATAAATAATTGCGCCTAGCGAAATTATTATTTACGTCGCTAACGAATTAATTCTAAATTAACTCGTTTGCCCGAATTAAAATCTAATTTTAATTTCGCGTCGAAATCGAATTTCAATTATTATATCGAATATAATAATTTTATCGATTAATTCTAAATTAATCGTTCTCTCTCTAAATAAGGCACTTTATCCAAGATAAAGTTTCTCCGCAATTAATCCAAGATTAATTAAGTCCGAATCAAATATCATAGGTGAATCTTCATGGCCAACAAGACAATGCCAGTCTCGGATCTTGAGTGAGAATCACTCAATGGAAGGAAAAACGCTTAATATTATTTGAGGGTTTTTCGCAACTTATTATCTTTGTTAAGGTCTCATCATCATACACCCTTAAACATGCATTATAAACACATAATAAATCGCGTATAAATAAATTAATAATGATATGCGGATGGATACTATACACATTGATCCTATATCAAATCTCTCATTTTCTCTCTCCCGCTAGCACATATATTACTTCTACCTGTTACACTACACTTCTAAAGAAACCTCATTTACATTGAGGGGAATAGGTGAGAAGAGAAATACAAAGAGTATGGAGGTGATAAGGATGGACACCCAGGTCCAATTTAAATAAATTCCAAATTTATTACAACAATTTCTAAAATTGTCCCACCCATCTAATATCCATCCGGTATACATTATTCATGCATCGCAATCAAGTATTCACACAAGCATGTTATCAATCAATCTAATCAATTAATTAATCTGATAATTAATGACCATCCAATGTTCAAACAACGATTTGATTTTGCGCGAGTCAAACTCGTTTTGCGAATAAGTACTCAAAGTATGAATTCTTGAATTAAATTAAATTACAAAATTAAATCCAATTCAATTTGTATTAATACTAATTCACTATTTAATTCCAAATTAATTATTACACTTTATTAATAAACCTTTACGACTTAAATTCCAAATTTAATCGTTACGGGTTTCAAAGCCCGATTAACGTCCAACGTCAATTTAATTAAAGTCCAATGGGCTTTTAATTAATTTCTTAAGGCATGGACTTTTGGTGAACTTGGGTCAAACCGAATAACCAAAATCCAATCCGGGAATTATCCCATAAGCCCAGAAATCAATTTTGGCCCATTAGGCCCAATTAAACTTTAAAGGTCCATTAGTCGCATTTGGGCTTTATGGAAGCGGTTTTGGGCCCAATTGGATCCAATCCATTTGGCCTAAACCTAACTTGGTACAACCAAGCCCAATTAGCCCAATAACAACATTACAAGCCCAAATCCAATTTTAAGGCCCAATATAATTAAATTACCAAATTCCAAATTCCCAATCTAATTACACTAAGTGTATTACATAATTAATCACCCAAATTAACATTTCTGAAACATTAATTTACACAATCAATCATGCTCAATTACAACAAAACATGTCCAACATATTTCATCAAAAATCAACCCCAAACATGTTATAATCCTCTCGGCTTTGTGGGAATTATTTTGTCCAATTTGAATTCAATCCGATTAAATCCAATTCAACATAAATCAATCTTCCCAACATGATTCCAATTCATCCAATGAACAAAAATCAAAAAACCAAGACAATTAGGGCATCATGTACCATTCGGCCAACATAAAATATTTGGGGAAATTTGTTCCAAACAACATTTCATCAAATTGATCCAATCAATTATCAATTAAAACATATTAAGCATAATAATTCATCCAATTTCATTATACATGCTCAAAATCAATTTTACCCAAATTTTAAGCCCTAAAATTTTCATGCTCAACCTTGCTCATAGATACCATTGTTGGAGTTCTCTAAGGTCTCAAGGATCATTATCAAGCAATGAAAACAAGTGAATACAACAAAGGAGAATGGCAGAATCATACTCACAATGAACGGATTGGATGCTATGAAGAAGAAAACTTTCTGCCCTCCTCTATGAAGCTCGGCAGTGGGCTGATTTTGTCTTCAACATTCCGGCCATGGACTCCATTAAAGCTCCAAGCTCTTGATGATGGTATTCCAAGCCCACGAAATCACTGCCCTATCACCTTTGTATGTCTCCTAGAGTGTGCTAGCACCTTGATGATTTGCCACAAATCATCCAAAGCTTCTCCTTAGCTCTCGGTTTTACAGAAAACAGAAGGAAGAAGAAGGTCCAAGACCGTGTGAGAGAGATGAGCATTTTTGGCTCCAAAACCGTGTGTTGAAGAGAGATGGAAGTTTTGTATTTGTTTATCATTTTGTGTATCTAATACACAATATTCCATTTTCAAAAAATCAAATAAACGATTTAACAAATGCAAAAAGTCAAGCCATAATTGCCAACCACTTCCATCACTATTCATATCAACTCACATCACTCAATCAAATGACAACTTTTCACATCACTCAAAGTGACATTTGATTTGACGCTTGATGTGACTAATGATTTCACGCTTGATTTGACTTGCGAGCCGCACTCGAATTTGAAATGCGAATGCGCTCGCAAATAATCCCGGGCTCGGGTTCGCTAATTCCAAATTAGCGAATTTTCCGTTGCGACGTAATTAAATGATTATGCCTGCGAAATCACTATTCACGTCGCTAACGAATTAATTCGTTAGCCCGAATTAAAGTCTAATTTCAATTCTGCGTCGAAATCCAATTTCGTTTAATATATCAAATATATTAATTTGTCGATTAATTCCAAATAATCGTTATCTCTATTTAAATGATATTTTATCCTAGATAAAATATCTCTGTAAATAATCCCAGATTAATTTTCTCTCTCATGAAATTAATCCCATATTAATAAAGTGCGAGTCATACGTCATCGGTGAATCTTCGAGAAGCGACCCATGAGATCCCCAGATATGTTGGCAGTAAATACGGTCGTCGGACTATCCGAACACGTAAGTACCTAGTACTACGTTTTACCGATTTACAAGATAAGGTTGGCTTCTAGCAAAGCGCCATGCCTACCCAATTCTCCAGATATATCCTTACAGGAATAAGCGATCTATATTAGGCGTAGTATACGTAGTATTGTGTATGTCGATCCAGTATTAGATGATCATGTGCTAGGCCTGGGGCTGGAATTGTGTCTGCCCCGTACGAAGCACATGTCGGATGTCTGGTAACTAGTCTCTATAATCGGATATACATGACCTTGTCATAATATCCCGATAGCTGCAGCATTTAAGAAAACCAGTCTCGTATCCTATGTGACCATCATCTCCACTATGACTGGAGTGATACTTCCGTCTTGACATCACACCCAACACACTACGATTCTTGATATACCCAGAAGAGGCATACACAGAAACCGGTTAAAGCCCTGGATGACCAAAACCAAAGTATATTGATTGTCGCAAGTATTAGCGGTGCACGTCTCAGGTTAAGACCAGATACACCTACCCTGATTTTGGACTTCCATAGACACATAGTCATACTACCAATGGAATTCCGAGGGGGTCTATCCAGAGCGAAGCTGTTTCCCGTACCATCGGTAAAACACAACCTCCTATTACACTTGCATGAGTATCCTATACCAAAATATATGAGAACTATTACAAGTGTAATACTAGTCTTTTATGCATTTATCGATGTCCAATCTCGACAATGCTCTGACTAGGGATATTTAATGATTTATCCTTCATGGACTGATACTGTCTCATATCATTCTTAATCCAGGAACAAATCATAGGGACCTCCTATCATTTATACATCTTGGTGATCTAATCACAAATGATAAGAGAGCAATCTCCTTTGTCACATAGTTAATTTGTACAACAACACCTTGATCTGTACAAATAATGACCCTATGTGTCATAATTGTCCAACAAAGGCTACAGTGATAACAAGGTGAAAGTCCAAAACCCTGAGGCCCATTTCATCAAATATACTTGAGGCTTAACGATTGAGAAGAACCAACTTTGCCATCGATTGGGGCTATTGGAAGAAAATAGCTGTGATAACATGGTTGAGGATAACATTCCATAAAGTTCAAGAACCTCTATTTTTTCCATCCAACAATGAAGATATTTATTCGACGCAGACCAAATGGAACCACATTAATTGATCTCAATAAATATCCCAGATGACAATGAAGCGTCTTCCATGTATGACATCTTTTTCAAATAGCAGGATTACTGAAATTCTACCCAATCGACATAACATGTAGATGTTCTTTCAAGAGCATATGTCCATGGCCCAGTCGACGTAGCATACTCCTTACAACAGTTAGTCACCAACTATCCCACTCGATATAGTCTCTAGACGATAGGTATAAATATTCATTTATAACTACTAATAGTGTTCATAATCAAAAGCATACAGGTAATGTCATGTGACAATTTGGTCCCATTAAACACAAAAATATGAACCCATCCAGAATCTTCCTTACAATGGTATTACGAGTTCAGTCGACATTAATCTCAAGAATAATCAACTGGAGATTATCCTGGACCTTCATCTAGTTCAATCGATGGGAACATTCCCCATGTCTCATGTCGAGTCAAGATCAAGACCTGGACCTTCATCTGGTCTATATGACATAGAAGACTCCCTCAGACCCTCAGCAGGTCTGGTCGACTAGAGATTATCTTAGACCTCCATCTGGTTTATTCGATAAGAAAATTCCCAATGGCTCATGTCGTGTCAATATCAAGATCTAGAACTTCATCTAGTCCAGAAGACATAGAAGACTCCCCCGGACCCTCAGCAGTCTAGTCGACTGGAGATTATCCTGGACCTTCATCTGGTTCAGTCGAAGTAAACATTCCCATAGCTCATATCGAGTCAAGATCAAGACATGGGCCTTCATCTGGTCCCGATGACATAGAAGACTCCCTTGGACCCTCAGCAGGTCTAATCGACTGGAGAGTATCCTGGACCTTCATCTGGTTCAGTCGATGGGAACATTGTCCAATGGCTCATATCGAGTCAATATCAAGACCTGGACCTTCATCCGGTACAGACGATATAGAAGACTCTCTCGGACCCTTAGTAGGTTTGGTTGATTGGATATTATCCTTGACTTTCATCTGGTTTAGTCGACGGGAATATTCCCCATGACTCATAACTGTCTCTCAGATCATCGTCATGTCTGGTCAACTAAGGATCATCAATGGTATTTATTAAGCTTCATTAACATGATATGACCTTTGACATGTCCAAACGACGTCAAAATCCAGATCAGGTTGACTAATGATTATCCCAATTTTCTATTTAGCTCCATCACCATGATATGACCTATGACAGGTCCAAACGAGGTCAATGTCTAGGTATGCTTATGTGCTTTATTGAAACCCTAGATGATATATTCGTCGAATACTATCCAAGCCAAAGTCTCATTGACTTAGAAAGTATGGGACAAAATGTACGGGCCAAATTTAGGCCAATGGAATATTTGTCTTTTCACCTCTCGCCCTATGTGAAATAGAGCCCAATTCCTTTAAATACTATACAGACTAAGTTTGGGCTAATGATTCAATTGACTTTCTAAGCCCGATTTTGGTCAAAACTCACATGACAGTTCATTCATTTTCCAAACCCATTTCACACTGAAAAATATCTCTTTATAAATTAATTATTTTCTCCATAATTAGCCGATTCAGCACCGAAAAATAGATGATTAACATGTTAGTGGGGCCCACCATTATAAATACGGCCCATATTCCAACTAAAAGACTATTCCATAGCCTATAAAATGATAAAAATTTCAGAGTTATTATTTATTCAAGCTTAGGCACTCATGCTTAAGCTCTCAAAGCATTTCGCCCTCTAAACACCGACCACCATCCTCATAGCAATCTATGAAGGTCAAGGTAACCTCAGACCTTGCTCTTCCTTATTTTCCACACGTCTTCACTATTGACTTGAGCATCGGAGTGCCTACGGTACCCACCACACCGATGGGTAGAAACTTTCTGCTCTCTCTACCTTTCTTGTGCAGGATCGCTAGTGCCCTATCATACAAATTCTCGATTGTGGACCTAAGGCGAAATCCATTGTCTACATATATATAATTCAAAGACCCGAGAATATATATTATAGTGCAGAGTTATAACCAGGATTGTAATCGATATTTGGGAAGTGTCATTACTAGAAGTATATTCTCAAATAAAGTTCCTGGTCAAGATATAATGGGATGGGTCGGTTAGTAAAATCCGTTGAGACAGTACAAGTCGTATATCGAGATCTGATCCGATGATTTATCCCAATGAACCTTAAGTCTCGAGAAGCTCGTATAGATATATAGGTGTTTATTTGATAAGCACTAAATGATTCACCAGAAGAATTCCTAATAGATGACACTCTAACGTCAATATGATCTTCCCGAGTCGAGTTGTATATCAAGTCCTTTGACTTTAGATACCACTGTGGATGAATGAGTGATTCATCACACTTTCACAACAGTCACGCCGCCAGTTGTTTTAGACCAGACCTCTACTTGTTTGTGTTGGGATGTATGCCCTAGAGCTACATATAATGTAAACGGTTTTACATATTTTGAAAAAAATGATGCATTATTCATTTATCAAAGTGTTGGTTTAATTTTCGCATATTATAAATTATCTACAATGCCATAGATTACTTATGTGCCTTCAGACTTAGTGTATGAGTGTCATACACAAGAGGATTTAAGTTTGAAGTTATTAATCTTAATAGTCCATAAAGAGCAAATAAAACAAATACTTTATTTATGGTTTATCTATAGCTATGGTCCATTCTATATTTGTATGACGACCTTAATCCGGGATCATCCATGTAGAGACATGAAAATGAAGGCACCTTGTATGATGTGATCATATAGGACTGGACCTAGATGGAAATGACATTCTTATAATATCCGTTAAACAAAGAAAGTCATTTCAATCTACTAGGTGGTCATATATAGATTGATCTTAATCCTGAGTGTACTACGAACTCCTACATGGCAGGCTATGTTCTTTGATTTACAAAGGTGAGGTTGGTATAGCAGTCCTGACCAATAGCTACGTACTTTGAAGGCATGGTCTGTTGTGTAGCTGGGGACGTTTTACATAGATATGGAGTTCACTCCTTCTTGCAAGAGGTAGATGATTATCTTTCTTAAGGGATGGTTTGGTACTTGAACGGTTAGAGCGCTCAAGTCTTTCTATTACGAGTAGAAATATTACAATTCATAATGGTTATGAATAAATCGTTCATTAGAGAATCAATGGTACTTAAGGTATAAAAAATTAGAGGGGTATAACGTATATTATCCCCATGCTCTAATAATGAGATACTCGTGAAGAGTCAATTCGTATGTAGTGACTATATCAATGAACACCGACTTAGTTTGGCTTAATATATCATCTGCGGCAATGAGAGTGCAACCTCAGGTTTTTAGTGGAATAACCCTGAGTTAATAATTCAGAATAATTAATTAATAGCTTAATTAATATTTCAAGATTATTGGAGCTCAGAACCGTAGGTCCATTTGGTCCTCGAGCTAGCTCGATATACTATAGTGGATTTAGTATAATTGGGTAGTCCGATTATATACTCACAAAGGTATAAATATTATTAATATGATTAATAATATTATTTTGTCACACTTGAAACTTTATATTAAAAGTTAATATATGGTTTTATTAAATATATAATATTTAAACAAATGTATTAAATTATATAAGATATAATTTAATGTAAGGTCAAATTAGGAATTCCAAATTTATTTAATGTAAGGTTAAATTAGGAATTCCAATTTTTGGGTTTAGAAACCCTTGGCATTATTTTGGAAGTTAAACATTTTAACAAGGTATTAACTTTTTATTTTTGTAGCATATATGCCTTTATTGAAAATTAATACAATTGTTACAAAATTAATGAAAATTATATACATTGGCCGAATATACACATGGAGAAATAGGAAGGGATTTATTTTGTTTTGGAAACAAAATATCCTAAGTATAAAAGAAAAAATAGTTTTTATTTTTGCCATAATCTCTTATGCAACCCTAGCCTCCATCTTATTTTTCTCCTAGTCTCTCTCAAAAGTTGAGATTAAGAAAAACAAAGAGGAAGAAGAAAAACAAATAAAAATACAAGTGTGGTTCAATCTCTAAATCGTTTAGGGATTATTTTGTGAGTCTTTCCCACACAAGTTTCCGTTGGTAACGAGATATAGTTCGAAAGACTTTGTGGTGTCAAACAATAATCATCTTCATCTTATTCTTGTATGCACTCAGCAGTGAGGCTTTATTTTGCTCACTGCCGCCCCTATACTTGGTGAAACAAAACTCGGTTTGGTTTCGTTTTAATCCAATTTTTTTGGGGAACATTTTGTGATGTTTTAGGGCTGTGTTGGGGCTGTTTTTCAAGTAAAAAATCAGAACTGAAATAAAGCCATAGTCCACACATTTCAGGGGGTGTTTTTCCAGTGCGTTAGGCGCGAATCGAGTCCAAAACAATCCAGTTTTTGTCTGGCTATTTGGGGTTGCTCTGGGACTGTTTCGTGGCTTTTTTGTGGTTGGAATTTTGTCTAAAATTGAAGCAAAATTTCAGTGGTGGTGGTAGTAACATTCGGCAGTTCAAGAGAAGGGCAGAAAAATTTTTCATGCATAAAATGTTACTGTTTTTAATATGTTTATATGGGCTATAAATGTTGATATGCATGTTTAGATGAGTAGGCACAAAATAAAAATTATAGGATGAATGATTATTGTTTTTCATGTGATGAATGGATTTTGCATTGGTCGAAATTTTTATGGCTATTATTTTTATTTTGGTTTTGATTTTGGGATGTAAGGCCATAAGGCCATAAGGCCATTGTTTACAGTTGTTATATTTTTATTTTCCAATGTAAAATTTCAATTGTTGTAATTTGGAGCACCGAAGTCGCAAAAGGATCCAACACCACCTTGGAGCGTGATTTGAAGACCAAGAGTTGCCTTGGGTATTTTTGTACTAATTAGATTAGTATAGGGAAAAATAAGAGCCCGGATAATGCAAAAATATTTTTTATGTTATACGTATGTTTAATTCGAATTGTTTGAATAACATGTCATATAGCTTAAGGTGCATACTCTTGTATTTCACATGTCATAACATGCTTTAGATGCATTATCATTATAGACATGAAATATGATTTATGTGTTTTTAAATGTTTAAATTAGAATATGATATGCATGGAAAAATAATTAATTGGATTAATTGGTTTTAAGGTTTAAAATTTGAATTCTAATATATTGAACTTAACTAGTGTATAATAAATTCCATAGATATATAGGATAAAAAAACCGGACATAAATTCCATAGCGGAATCCGAATGGAAGGTAATGTGGTATGTACTTGGGATATAATTCCACGTACCATTTTATTTTATAATACACTAAAATTAATTAAATAGTTTAATATAAATCTTCACTATTTTAGGATTCTAAAATTTTAAACCAATTTCTGTTCTAGTATTTTAAAAGTTAAAATATAATAGGTCACTAATACCACTCTAATTAAATTAGTTTAATTGAGTAATATATTTAGAGAAACTAATGGAAATTAGTGATACAAATTTTAAGAGTTAAAATTGGTTAGGTCACTAATAGTGTACTAGTGTAAATAAGAGTTATGATTTTGCCGTCATAAATTTATTCACACTAAATTAAAATATTAGATATTTTATAAATAAAAACCTTAAACTTAAAATACTGAGTAGGAGAGGGATATACGACAGTGTTAGTGTGTCCTACACATCCCAAGTATCCTAAACATGATTCTAGTGTGAATTAAACAAGCGGAGTTGCGGAAATACTCACTTTGATCAGATGAGAAATTTCAAAAATTTCAATGGATGTAGAAGCTCCAAGCTTTGTGTTGAGTTCCAAACTCTTGGGTGAGTTTCCCTATCACATTCAATTGACTCCCAAAGTGCTAGCAATGGTGAATTTTTGAAGCAAAAATTCAATGAGAAGAGGAAGAAGCTCACGGCACCAAGAAGAAAGAGAGAGGTGAATTGTTTCTAAAACATGTTTTCCAAAAACATAACTTGGTGTGTTGAAAAGAATGCATTAAATGCATCCAACTACTTCCATCAAGTGTGTGACAATTGATGTAAGTAACGTGGGTCCCTCCAATTTTAAATTGCAAATTTAAGTTGGCTTCTCCAACACACAATACGACTTTGGGCCCGGGTTTGTTTAATCCGATTAAACAAATTTTTCCATTGCGATGTAATTAAATCCAATTTAATTTAATAATAATGCCTAGCAAAATTATTACGATAGTCGCTTATGAATTATTTCCAAATTAATTCATTCACCCGAATTAAAATTCAATTTTAATTCCGCATTGAAATCCGATTTCAATTAATATATCCGATATATTATTTAATCGATTAATTCTAAATTAATCGCGTTCTCTCTTCTAGACGAATTAATCCCAGATTAATTCTTACCACAATTAATCCCAGATTAATTTTCTCTCTCATAATTAATCCCAGATTAATTCTGTTAGAGTCAAATGTCATTGGTGAATCTTTGGAATGTGAACCAAGAGATCTATGGATATGTTGACAGTAAATACGGTCATCGGACTATCCGAACACGTGAGTACCTCGTACCACATTCTCACTGATTTACAAGACATGGTTGGCTTATAGCAAAGCACCGAGCCTACCCAATTCTCCAGAAATATTCAACGAAGAATATATATTCTGTATCAGGCGTGGTATACTAAGTATTGCATAATACGATCCAGTATCGGATGTCACATGCTAGGCCTAGAGTTGGAAATGTGTCTGCCCCGTACGAAGCATATATCGGATCTCGCGTAACTAGTCTCTGTAATTGGATAATCATGACCTAGTCTTACTATCCCGATAGTTGCAACATTTAAGAGTACTCGTTATTAGTGTCCTAGACATGCCAAGGATCTCTAAGGAATGATTTGTGGTGTGAATAATATAAAGTAAGTTGCGGAAATTACTTACAAAGATTGGTAGAAGTTCAAAACTTTTTCTTGTAGATGTAGAAGCTCCAAGCCCTCTTTTAGTGTTTCCAACACTTAGGGTGAGTCTCCCTATCACCTTGATCAACTCCAAAAGTGCTAGCTTTACAAATTTTGAAGAACAAAATTTGCCCTCCAAGGTAGAGAGAGTTTCGGCCATAGCAAGAAGAATGAGAAGGAGAGAGTTTGGTTGCTGTGAATAGTAACCTTATCCCACTTCCAAAGTTGACTTGGTTTATATAATAAGGTTGAGTGTTGAATTTGGTTTGAGTGTATTATAAGTAAAGCCAAGCTTTCTTTCAATAATCAAATCCATGAAATAAGCCTAACCACTTCCATCAAATGTCCAAATTTGATGTAAGTGAGTGGGTCCCACCACCTTTAAATTCCAAATTTAAGTCGGCTAATCCAACACGCAACTTCGCTCGGGCCCGGGTTCATTTTATTCTGAATAAACGAATTTGTCGTTGCAACATAATTAAATCCAATTTAATTAAATAATAATGCCTAGCAAATTATTACGAAAGTCGCTTACGAATAATTCTAAATTAATTCGTTTGCCCGAATTAAAATCCAATTTTAATTCCACTTTGAAATCTAATTTCAATTAATATATCTAATATATTATTTAATCGATTAATTCCAAATTAATCGTTCTCTATCTTCTATCCGATTTTTATCACAGATAAATTCTTGCCGTAATTAATCTTAGAATAATTTTCTCTCTTTCATAATTAATCCCAGATTAATTCTGTTCGAGTCAATTATCATCGGTGAATCTTTCGGAAGTGACTCAAGAGATTCATGGATATGTTGGCAATAAATACGATCATCGGACTATCCGAACATGTGCATACCCGATACCATGTTCTTACCAATTTACAAGACATGGTTGGCTTCTAGCAACGCATCGTGCCTACCAAATTCTCCAGAAATATTCTTTTAAGGAAGACAAGATCTTTGACAGGCGTAGTATACACAACATTGTGTATTACGATCCAGTATCTGATGTCACATGCTAGGCCTAGGGCTGGAATTGTGTCTGCCCCGTACGAAGCATATATCAGATCACTAGCTCTTATAGATGTCACTAGTCTCTTTATGATCAGAAAGTCATGACCTAGTCATACTTTCCCGATGGCTATAGCATTATAGAGTACCCGTTTTGTATCCCTGTGTGATCATCATCTCCATATGACTGAAGTGATACTTCCATCTTGACATCACACCCAATACACTACGATTCTCAGTATACCTAGAAGAGGCGTACACAGAAGCCCAGATGACCAAAACCAAAGTATGATGATTGTCGTAAGTATTAGCGATGCAAGTCTCAAGTTAAGAACAAATACACCTACCATGATTCGGACTTCCATGGATACATAGTCATACTACCAATGGGATTCCGAGGGGTCTATCCAGAGCGAAGCTGTTCCCGTACCATCGGCAAACAGAACCTCATATTACACTTGCATGAGTATCCAATAACCAAATATATGAGAACTATACCGTTAAGCTTCCATAACGCGCACAAGTGTAATACTAGCATATTCGTATTATCGATGTCCAGTCTCGATAATACAACGACTATGGATATTTAATGATTAAACCTTATTTGGATTAATATTGTCTCATATCTTATTAATCCGGTATTAATCATATGCACTTTTATCATTTATATATCCAAGTAATCTAATTACAAAATGATAAAAGAGCAATTTTCTTTGTCACATAGTTAATTTTGTACAAGAACACCATGTTCTTTACAAAATAGTGATGCTATGGGTCATAATTATCCAACAATCTCCCACTTGGCCTATAGCCAATCACTCAAACTTCTGCTTAGAAATAACTTTCGTTAGCGGATTTGCAAGGTTATCATCTGATGCGATTTATTCGATCATCACATCGCCACGATGTATGATCTAACGAATCAGATGGAACATTTGAAGTACATACTTGGATCATTAATGAGACCGCGGTTACTTAGCCTGTGCTGTTGCCTAGCTCAGCTGCTAACAAAACTACTCCTAATCCAATCAGGAATTTATAATCCAAAATGCTTCTTTTACTGCCTCAGCTGCGCAATATTCTGCTTTTATGTTTAATCGACAATAGTATCTTGCTTGGATGATTTCCAGCTCACTGTTTCGTTGTTCAAATAAAATATATCCCTTATTGCGACTTACAGTTATCTTCTCGGTTTAGAAACTTGCAGTGGTGAACCCAATCACCTCAAGTTCTCCTTTCCCAATATTCTTAGAAAGTATCCTTAGTTCGTTAAAGATACTGAAGGATGTTCTTTACATCAATCCAGTGACCATCACCTGGATTGGCCTGATTGCGTCTACATATGCTCAAAGCATATGAGACATTAGGTCGCATACATTTCATAACGTACGAGCTCTGTGAGAGTGTCAGCAGCTTTCTAGATCTTTCCCAGAAGATCTTTATTCCTAGAATAAAGCCCGCTTCTCCCAGGTATTCCATGGAGAATTTTATGAAAGCAAAGCTTTCACCGATTATAGTAAGGGAATGTCATTGCCGAGAAGCAATACATCATCAATATTTAGGACAATGATTTTCAGTGCAATCCCACTAACCCTCTTATATACATAAGAATCATCTTCGTTTTGAATTAAATCATATACCATTATGATCACATCAAAACGATGGTTCTAAGAATTCAATGTTTTCTTCAATCCATAAATGGATCGATTAACTTGCAAGCATTGTTTGCATGTTTTGGCACGACAAAACTGTCAGGATATTGCATACAAACATCCTCCAAAAGATTTCCGTTAAGGAAAGCAGTTTTGGAGTCCAGTTGTTATATTTCATAAATGAAATATGCAGCAATAGCGAGCATTATCTGAATGGATTTAATCATAGCAACGGGTAAAAGGTTTCGTCGTAATCAACACCATGTTGATGACTATACCCTTTCGCTACAAGCCTAGCTCTGTACGTTTGTATGTTACCATCCATGTCAGTCTTCCTTGAAGACCATTTGCAACCAATAGGTTTAACGCCTTCTGGTGCATCAACCAGTATCCAAACTGGTTCGTATACATGGAATCCATTTCGGACTTCGTGGCACTTTGCCATAAAATGAGTCAATACCTTGTATCAGTTCCTCATACATAGTCGGTCCATCTTCCTCAATAAGATTAATATCTACATGAGGTGAGATTAGAAACCCATACCTACCAGGTTGTTTTCTGACTCTCTCCGACCTACGCAGTTTTTGTGTATTAAAAGATTATGGTACAGTTTCATCCCTGATAAACTGTTGTGTTCCGTAAGGGATCTGTGCTAGGAACAGTATTACTCCGATTTTCATCGAGTTTTACTTTCCTCCCACTTACCACTGCATATAAGAATTCCTCTTAGGAAAACCGCATGGAGAACAACAATTATATTGTTCTCTTGTAAGTTGTATAAGTATTATACTTTGTGACCCAAAGCATCACTATTTGTAAAAAGACATTGTGATTTTTTTGTACAAATTAACTATGTGACAATGAAAATTGCATTTTATCATTTTGTAATTAGATTACTTGTATATATAAATGATAAAAGTCCTTATGATTAGTTCTGGATTATAAGATATGAGACGATATCAATCCACAAAGGTTTAATCCTTAAATATCCCTAGTTGTAGTATTATCGAGACTAGACATCGATAATGCAGAATAAACTAGTATTGCACTTGTGCGTGTAATGGAAGTGTAACAGCATAGTTTTCATATATTTAAATATTGGATACTTATGCAGGTGCGATAGGAGGTTGTGTTTACCGATGGTACGGAAACAGCTTCGCTCTAGATAGACCCCTCGGAATCCCATTGGTAGTATGACTATGTGTCTATGGGAATCCGATTCAGGGTAGGTGTATTTGATCTTAACTTGAGACTTGCATCGCTAGTACTTGCAACAATCAATACGCTTTGGTTTTGGTCGTCCGAGACTTTAACAGGTTCTGTGTACGCCTCTTCTGGGTTTATTGAGAATCTTAGTGTATTGGGTGTGATGTCAAGATGGAAGTATCACTTCAGTCATATGGAGATGATGATCACGCAGGGATACAAAATCGATTCTCTATTATGTTACAAATATCGGGATAATATGACAAGGTCATGATTATCCGATTATAGAGACTAGTTGCTTGTGATTCGATATATGCTTCGTACAAGGCAGACACTATTCCAGCCCCAGGCCTTGCATGTGACATCTGATACTGGATCGCAATACGTAATACTACGTATATTACGTCTGTTATAGATTATATATTCCTTAAAGAATATTTCTGGAGAATTAGGTAGGCACGATGCTTTGCTAGAAGCCAACCATGTCTCGTAAATCGGTAAGAATGTGGTACGAGGTACGCACGTGTTCGGATAGTTCGACGACCATATTTACTGCCAACATATCCAGGGATCTTATGGGTCGCTTCCCGAAGATTCACCGATGAGGTATGACTCGAACATAATTAATCTGGGATTAATTAGAAGAGAGAGAAAATTAATCTAGTATTAATTACAACGAGAATTTATCTGGGATAAAATTCAAATAAAAGAGAGAGAACGATTAATTCAGAATTAATCGATTAAATAATATATTCGATATATTATATGAAATTAGATTTCATAACGGAATTAAAATTGGATTTTAATTCGGGCAAAACGAATTAATTTAGAATTAATTCGCGAGCGACTTTAATAGTAATTTTGCAAGGTGTAATTATTTAATAAAATTTGATTTAATTACGTCGCAATGGAAAATTCGTTAATTCAGAATTAACGAACCGAGCCCGTAATGTGTTTGCGGGCCCACTCGGATTTTTAATCAAGTGGGGCCCACAAGTCACATCACTAGTCACATCACCTAGTCACTTTAATCAATTTTAGTTGATGGAATTTGGTGGGTGGTTGATAACTTGTTTAACACACAGTTGGCGAGATGAAGACATTTACCAAACATTAGATTTTGGGTATATCATTTTGTTTTTTGGAAATTCAAAATAACAAGTCAACATTTACACTCTCATCTTATCTCTCTCATTCACGCCCAAGTGAATTTTCCTCTCCCAATTTTGGCTTGGCCGAAACTTTCAAGAACAAGGTGAAAAATTATTGCAATTTTTCAAGTGCTAGCACACATCAAAGATTCATACAAAGTGTTAGACTGTGTCCCATAGGTCATTGTTTGTAAATGATATTGTATTATTGTACAAAATTAACTATGTGATAATGAAATTGATGTTGGTTTCTATAATATGTCCCAAGGAAAGATTAAGCATTTGAAATACAATAAATGAATATATATTTAACTTTGAAGTATGGCGGAATCATACTTACAATGCTTTGTTGATGAAGAAAATCAAACCAAAATGGAAGCTCCAAGTGTTGATTGATTCGGCCAAGAGGAGAAGAAGGTGGAAAGCTCCAAGCTTTGTGAATTCCTTGCTCTATGATGGTTTCCCTATCACCTCTTTTGATCCCTTGAAGGTGCTAGCCTTGCATGTGAGGAGATGTTCCAAACAACCACACTATCTTCAAGCTTTTTGGCAACCAAAATGAAGAAGATGAAGACCAAAAACTGCATGCAGTTTTCGGCAATGTGAGAGAGAGAAGAGAGATTTTTTTTTTTTTTTTTGTTAATTTTTGATACCAAAAATCAATTTATATTTATGCCATAATATTTATTAAATAATAATAAATCTATGACACAAACCATGCAAAGGCTTAGAGTGTCAAACACTCAAATTCCATGCATAACAATTGAGTGTATTATACACTATCACCATGCAATGCATTATCAATAAAATAATACATATAATGACATGTGTCATGTGGGCCCCACACGTTTCCAAATGAAAGTGGGCCCACGTGCACTCACGCGTTCGGGTTCGATATTTCCGAAATACTGAACTTGCTTCGCGACGTTAATTAAATCGAATTTAAATAAATAATCGCGCCTAGCGAAATTATTATTTACGTCGCTAACGAAT
>SKCR01025867.1:0-19644 GCA_019454045.1 Zanthoxylum bungeanum | reverse complement strand
GAGGTCGTAGTGTATTGGGTGTGATGTCAAGATGGAAGTATCACTTCAGTCATAGTGGAGATGATGTCACGCAGGATACAGTATTAGTGCTCTTAAGTGTTGCGCAACCATCTGGATGTTATGACTAGATCATGCATATCCGATTATAGAGACTAGTTACCAGACATCCGACATGTGCTTCGGACGGGGAGACACTTATCCAGCCCCAGCCTAGCACGTGACTATCCGATACTGGGCCGATATACACAATACTTGGTATACTACGCTTGATACAGATCTATATATTCCTGTAAGAATATTTCTGGAGAATTGGGTAGGCATGGCGCTTTGCTAGAAGCCAACATTGTCTTGTAAATCGTTATAAACGTAGTACGAGGTCTTACATGTTCGGATAGTCCGCGACCGTATTTACTGCCAACATATCCGGAGATCTCATGGGTCGCTTCCTGAAGAATTCCCGATGACGTATGACTCGCACTTTAATTAATCTGGGATTAATTCGATGAGAGAGAAAAATTAATCTGGGATTAATTACGGAGATATTTTATCTCGGATAAAATATCGTTAAAGAGAGAGAACGATTAATTTGGAATTAATCGATAAATTAATATATTCGATATATTATAACGAAATTAGATTTCGACGCGGAATTGAAATTGGATTTTAATTCGGGCGAACGAATAATTTAGAATTAATTCGTTAGCGACGTGAATAGTGAATTCGCTAGGCGTAATCATTTAATTACAATGCAATGGAAAATTCGTTAATTTGGAATTAGCGAACCCGAGCCCGGGATTGTTTGCGAGCGCATTCGCATTTCGAATTCGAGTGCGGCACGCAAGTCAAATCAAGCGTCAAAATCGCAAGTCACATCAAGCGTCAAATCACATGTCACTTGAGTGATGTGACATTTGAGTGATTGATGTGAATTGATTTGAGGTGATATAGAAAGCATTAATGCTTTGCTTTTTGAAATAGAAAAAGTAAATGGTTTATTAAATTTTTGGAAATATATAAACCTTTTACAATTTTTTATTTTCTAACTCATTCTCTCTCTCATTTACGGTATAAGGCTTTTGGACCCCAAAAACTTCTTCATTTCTCCTCGGTCTTGACCGATTCTCTCCTCAATTTTTCTGGTTTTCTGCCGAGCAAAATGGAGAAGCAAAGATCTTGTTGCAAGATCTATGTGCTAGCACACTCATGGAGGAATACAAAGGGATAGGGAAGTGAGTTCGTGAGTGGAAGCTTGAAGCTTGGAGCTTCAATGGTGTCTCCCATGGCCGATTCTTGGAGGAGGAGGAAGAAGCAGCCCCACGCCGTGCAGCCCCACATGCGCAGCTCCCTGCGAGCAAGGGAGAGCAGTTCGCACTCCATCTTCGCCGCATCCAACGATCCATGTGAGTCTTTTCCGCACCTCATTTGGTTGTATTCAACTCGTTTTTATGCATGATTTATGATCCTTGGGACTTGATTGAAAACTCCAAACATTCCCAAATCATCAGGAATGAGAAACCCAGTTTCTTTCCTGTCCATATCTAATATGAAGGTCTGTCGAACAGATTTTACGAAAACCTATTCAAAAATAAGTATTCACTGGTTTAATGCGTATCCTTAGAAGGAAAATGGTAGCTCAGAGTGGACTCATATGTTTAAGTATTGTCCATTATGGTATGACCGCAATGTTCTAATACTTTTACCGGTCTGTTTTCTTACTTCGTGTCGAAACTCTATGAATTACTCAAAAGTTTCTGACTTGTGTTTCATAAGATACACATAACCATAATGCGATGCCACATCCGTAAAGGTTA
Source organism: Zanthoxylum bungeanum (assembly GCA_019454045.1). Classification (NCBI taxonomy): domain Eukaryota; kingdom Viridiplantae; phylum Streptophyta; class Magnoliopsida; order Sapindales; family Rutaceae; genus Zanthoxylum; species Zanthoxylum bungeanum. The sequence continues at coordinate 17,833 of SKCR01025867.1, read as the reverse complement.
CAGAGTATTCATATCCACCTTCAGCCTAGCTAGACATGGGCCCACTTACGACACTATGAACGAGGGCTAACAGATCGGTGGCACTTGCTCTTTTACCAAGTAAAAGGTGTTTTAGGCACTTTGCCTAATGAACTAGATTCGTAGACATCATTTGAATTAGAATCAAACCCGTCCTAGTATCCACTCTTCGAAAGTGTGGATATACGAGTCTTGTTAATGCATCCCAGATGACAATGCCACAAATAAGTCTCAACAGATTTACTCAATTTGAGCTATTTATTTGTCATATTGTATGTTTGAGATTCATTTATATTCAAAATATAAATATGTTATTCACATCTAATGTGTATATCTCGATATCATCTTTATAAACAAATCACCTTGTGTTCTGGAATACAAAGGTATACCCGCAACGGGTTAAACAAGATACAGAGATAACATTCCTAGTCAAACTAGATACATATAATAAGTCTCATAATTTAAGTAATGCCCAAAGGGCAGTTCCAAAACTTAGGTTTCTACGGCCAAAACAGTGACTCTCGTCCTGTTTCCGACTTGTAGGTCGATCTCATTTGAAGCCAGTTTCCTGCTTATCAGTAGATCCCGCACATCAGTACATATATTCATGTATCACATCTAGTATCAAAATCCAATTTTAAAACCAGTAGTGAACATGTTTATAACAAATATTCTTGAAGCCGGAACCTTGTCCCGCTTTTACTTCTTTCATGTATGCCCTGTCCATACGGCAGTCACACTTCTAGTGACCCCGTTTGTCACAGTTTAGGTAGACAACTTGGGATATGTCCTTTTTAGAAGCTTTGGTTGGCATAACGGATTGAGCACTAAAGTTATCATCACAATGAGTCTTCCCAAGCTCATGCTCTACTATTCGCTCAACTCCGGGCTCATGCTCGAGAGGTTCTACTCCCAATTTGAAAATTAAAGCCGTTAAAGACATTTTCCCCAGGATTCATGTCCTTTGACGCTAATCTTTCAGTCATCTTGATTGCTATAGTCCAACTATCCAATCAACGATTTCAGGTACAATTTAAATATAATGATTATTGTAGTCTAACTATATAATCAACTACAATTGATCGGTTACATTCAAATGTATTGATTACTATAATCCAATTATATAACCAACTACAAATGAAGTAGTTTGAATACAGTCCAACTATTTAATTAAAACACATTTGAATATTAGTCCAACTAATATATTTAAAATTAATGACGAAAAATAAAATGAGCGCATATTGACAAGTATCTAAACTAAATTGCAAATTTAATACTTGCCTCCCACTATTTTTCGGCGAGCATCTAACCCTCTGTGGAGTACTCGGGAAACCTAGTTTCCTAGTGGGCTAGGATCCCGTTAAATAACGCACAACCTTGACTTTGGCCAACAAGTTGTATGAAACTTAACTAGGTAGATCTCTAAGATCAATTGGATCTCATCCAATTCTAGATCCAGTAGGTGGACCTCCAAGTCGAAACATATATATAATATATATTCCAATATATCCAATATATTTTCCTAACCTTTTCCTCTGAATCAACTAAGCCTTGGATTTGGCACAACAAGCTTAATGATCCCAGTTAAGCGGGACCCATTGACTTTGGAAAGCTTCATAATCGATGTCGATGGACAAGAAATGATCTTGACTTTGGCCAACAAATCACAACTTGGACAAGATATGCGATATGGAACAAAGCCTTCATGATTCAAACACATCCGCGATGGACAAAGGTCTTGACTTTGGCCAACAAACCAGTGCCAATCTTGGAAGGAAAATGCTTAATATTTGTTGAGGGTTTTTCGCGTAAATTGGCAACCAATTTATTATCTTTAATTAGGTCTCATCATACACCCTTAAGCATGCATTCTAAAAGCATAATAAGGCGCGAAATAAATTAATAATGATATGCGGATGGATATATAATACAATTTTTTCCTTGAAGAAATCTCTCCATTTCCTTTCTCCCGCTAGCACTATTCTTACTTCTACCCAATTACATAATACTTCTAAAGAAACCTCATTTACATTGAGGGGAATAGGTGAGAAGAGAAATACAATGAGAAAAGAGGTAATAGGCTGGACACGCAGGTCCAAATTAATAAATTCTAAATTTATTACAACAATTTTCAAAATTGCCCTCACCCTTCTAATATCCATCCGCTATACATTATTCATATATACATCCAAGTATTCACACAAAGCATGTTATTAAATCAATCTAATCCAATTAATTAATCTTTAATTAATGACCATCCAATGTTCATACAACAATTTGATTTGCGTGAGTCCAACTCGTTTAAGAATAAATACTCAAAGTAAGTATTCTTGAATTATACGAACTACAATTTTAAATCCAATTTAAATTATATCCAATACTAATTCATATTTAATTCCAAATTAAATAATTACACTTATTTATGTGCTTTAAAGACTTGGATTCCAAATCCAATCTTAATGGGTCTCAAAGGCCCAATTAGTATCCAATACTATTCAATTAAAGTCCAATGGGCTTTTAATTAATTCTTTAGGCTTGGGCTTTTGGCCAGAATGGATCTAACCCATAATGCCTAGGCCCAATAGGAATCACCCTATGCCATAGAATCAATTTTGGCCCATTAGGCCCAATTAAATTATTAAAGGCCCAATAGTCATATTTTGGACTTTATGGAAATGGTTTAGGCCCAAATATAATCCAAGACTAAAATTTGGCCCAATCAAGTCCATTAGCCCAAATACAACAATTAAATTAATACAACATTCCAAATTATATATTAATTCAGTTAAAGTGCAATCACCATAATTAATTAATTAACCTAATATTTCCAAAATATTAATTTAATCTAATTAATCATGCCTAATTCCCACATTCATGTCTAACACAAAATTAGGGCAAAATCAATTCTATAACATGCTTCACATCTCACGGAAATACATGAAATTAACATCCAATTTTGATTTCAATCTAATTAAATCAACAATTAATATTCAATTTCATGTGAACAAACATATCCAATAGTCTAATTCAAAATTTAACCATGAGCTTCCTAGGGTATTTTCGGCCAAGCATGAATTTTGGGGATTTTTGATCTAATCAATTTAGTACAAAATCAATGATGTACAAATCCAATTAAACATCACATAAACTCAACCAAACAATCAATTTAGGAAAAATCAAGCTCCAAGCCAAAATCCTAAATTAAAGTCCATAAACCCTAGAAATTAAATCAAGCTTAGATCTCTCTCTGATACCATTGTTAGTGTCCTAGACATGCCACATGATCCCTATGCGTGATTCGTGTGTGAATAATAATCAAAAATAAGTTGCGGAAGACTTTCATTGATCGGCTTGAGTTCAAAACTTTCATGGATGTTGAAGCTTCCAAGCTCTTGGGTGAGTATCCCTATCACCTTCATTTGACTCCCTTATGTGCTAGCAGGAACAAGTGGAATAAATTTTATCTCCCTAGGAGAAACAAATTTTCCCAAGAGAGAGAGGGAAGCAATTGGTTAATCTTCAAAAGAAAAACCCCATTGCTTTGATGCTTCCATTCGGCCAAAACAAAATTTGCACTCAAAGTGCAGTGGAATTTTTGCTTCTTCAAAAGACAGGCCATTCGGTCAAACAGCAAAAATAAATTGCCTTTTCTTATTCGGCCAATCAGGAGAGATATAGCACTTTTGCTTTTCTTTTTCTTCCAACTTCGAAAGTCAGAGAGAATAAGCCTTTTCTTGTTTATTTTATTATATCAAATTAAAATGAAGATAATGACATCAACATTAAGGGTATTGCTAACATACCCTTGGGTATCTGATACCCAAGGGTTGTTAGCATTAAAAAAATAAAAATAAATAAGAGTAACTGGTTGCAACAACCGGTTGCAACAGTTACTAAAAAAAAAATTTTAAAAAATTATTTTTTATTAAATAATTATAAAATATTGATAAAAGAAATTATAAAAAAAATGTATTGTAAGTTTTTAAATTTTTTTTATAAAATATTGATAAAAATAAAATATTATACAAAATTTATTTTTATAAAATATTGATAAACCAAAATAATATAAATTTTTTTTGCATATTTATTGGTGAACGTTGCAAGTTAATGTAGAAGTTGCATATTCAACGGTCATAGTTGCAGGTGTGATTTTCGAGGCAGATGCAATTGCATATTATTGCTAAAATTTCAAGTCCAATGGTTTCATTTTGCATGTTTATTGCTAAATGTTTCATCTTCGAAATATTGCATATTTATTGGTAAAAGTTGGAAGATTAATAGTAGAAGTTGCATATTCAGGGTTATAGTTGCAGATGTGATTTTTGAGGAAGAGCAAGATGCAATGCTGAATGAATTAAATTTCAAGTCCAATGGTTTCATTTTGCATGTTTATTGCTAAACATTTCATCTTCGAAATATTGCATATATTATTCGTGAAAGTTGCATGTTTGATGGTAGAAGTTGCATATTTAACGGTCATAGTTGCAGGTGCGATTTTCGAGGCAGATGCAATTGCATGTATTGCTAAAATTTCAAGTGTAATGGTTTCAATTTGCATGTTTATTGCTAAAGGTTTCATCTTCGAAATATTGCATATTTATTGGTCAAAGTTGCATGTTTCCTGGTAGAAGTTGCATATTCAACGGTCATAGTTACATGTGTGATTTTCGAGGCAGATGCAATTGCATGTTATTGCTAAAATTTCAAGTCCAATGGTTTCATTTTGCATGTTTATTGCTAAAGGTTTCATCTTTGAAATATTGCATATTTATTGGTGAACGTTGCAAGTTTAATGGTGGAAGTTGCATATTCAACGGTCATAGTTGCAGGTGTGATTTTCGAGGCAGATGCAATTGCAGGTTATTGCTAAAATTTCAAGTCCAATAGTTTCATTTTACATGTTTATTGCTAAAATTTCATCTTTGAAATATTGCATATTTATTGGTGAAAGTTGCATGTTTGATGGTAGAAGTTGCATATTCAACGGTCATAGTTGCAGGTGCGATTTTCGAGGCAGCTGCAATTGCATGTTATTGCTAAAATTTCAAGTCCAATGGTTTCATTTTGCATGTTTATTGCTAAAGGTTTCATCTTCAAAATATTGCATATTTATTGGTGAAAGTTGCATGTTTGTTGGTAGAAGTTGCATGTTTGACGGTCATAGTTGCAGGTGCGATTTTCGAGGCAGCTGTAATTGCATGTTATTGCTAAAATTTCAAGTCCAATGGTTTCATTTTGCATATTTATTGCTAAAGGTTTCATCTTCGAAATATTGCATATTTATTGGTGAAAGTTGCATGTTTGATGTTAGAGGTTACATATTCAACGGTCATAATTGCAGGTGCGATTTTCGAGGCAGCTGCAATTGCATGTTATTGCTACAATTTCAAGTCCAATGGTTTCATTTTGCATGTTTATTGCTAAATGTTTCATCTTCGAAATATTGCATATTTATTGGTGAAAGTTGCATGTTTGATGGTAGAGGTTGCATATTCAACGGTCATAGTTGCAGGTGCGATTTTCGAGGCAGATGTAATTGCATGTTATTGCTAAAATTTCAAGTCCAATGGTTTCATTTTGCATGTTTATTGCTAAAGGTTTCATCTTCGAAATATCGCATATTTATTGGTGAAAGTTGCATGTTTGATGGTAGAGGTTGCATATTCAACGGTCATAGTTGAAAGTACAATTTTCTAGGCAGATGCAATTGCATGTTATTGCTAAAATTTCAAGTCCAATGGTTACATTTTGCATGTTTATTGGTAAAAATTTCATCTTTGAAATATTGCATATTTATTGGTGAAAGTTGCAAGTTTAATGGTAGTGGTTGCATATTCAATGGTCATATTTATGCGCCCTAGCACAAATATTGAGTGATTTTTTCTTAAAAATTATTTAATTTTTTGTTTTTCAAGTTTAAAATATTTGTTGCATCTTTTAAGGTTGAAAGTTGCATCTTAATGGTGAAATTGCATATTGATGCTGTGAAGTTGCATGTATTAGTTATATCTAACAATTACAAATATTCAATATCATGTTTATTACTTCGATTCGATCTCGATTTCGTGTTTAATGATTATAAACATTAGGGGTGGCAATTTTTGGTAAGGATTTCGTTTTTTATTCGATTCAATTCGCTTTAACCCGAATGTGAGTTTCAAACAATATATTCGTTTAATCAATTGGTCGATTCGATTTAAAGTGTTTATTACAGTTATGGAATACGAATTTAACATCATGAATACGTTTATTCATTACTGAATCGTTTTATTATTTTCTTTGACCAATTAAGTTTTAGTTACGATTCGAGGTATTTTTAATAAATATATAAATTACATGTGTTATGGTTTATTTTTCATTAATTATATATGTTAATGAGCATATATATGAATTGGAAAAAATCGATTCCATATTAAATTAATCAATTTTCTACTTATTTATTTATGTAAATATTAATTTGGTTATAATTAATAGTAATTCAGATATTCACTAAAGTTAATGAGCATGGAGGAGAATTTGTTATAATTTTTTTTATATACTAATATTTATTTCATATCCATCGTATGAAAGGTATTTAGTATGAAAATTAATTTTTATTAGTTTTTCGTGTATGATTCGTTTTATTATTTTCTTTTATCAGTTATTGGTATTTTTCAATTAGATTCCAAAATAACCGAATATTGAAAAAAAAAGAATATGATAAATTTTTAAAAATTAATCACTTACTTACTTAGGATAATGACTAAAGTTAATGACATGAAGTAGAATTCTAATTAATTGTAGGCATTGTATTTTTGCATGTGAAACCCGATGATGAGCCTCATTTGGAGGCACTATCTTTTAAGTCGCGGAAATCGCGGGAAACGGACGTCGGAAGGGAAGAGTCAAGAATTGACGGTTTTGTCGGATTTAGTTCACGTGTTTAGCTTCGGGTTCGCTGTTGGATCTCCGTTTTAAAAACTTAACCTTAGCCCAAGCCCATTAAATCACATCCAAAGAAATAATTAATATATGTCACAAATCAAAATAATTAAAACATTTAAAATATATGTCACAAATTTTAAATTAAATTCACAAACTAATTAAAATAAAATCTTAATTAAATTAAATTCACAAATTAAAATTAATTAACTCACAAATATAAACTAAGTTGAAATAATCAATTAATTGAATTAAATGTTAAATCTAAATTACAAACCAATTAAATTAATAAATTAAATTAATTGCAATTAAAACTAAATCAAATAAAATCAAAAATCAAATACCAAAATTAAATAATTTACTTCCAATTAAAATTAAATCATTCCAAAATTAAAGATATCAATCACCTAATTTAAATATTATTCACCTAAAATACAATATTCCTTGCCTAAAATAATCAAATTAAAATACACCTAATAATTGATTTACTTCCTAATTAAGCCATGCAAACCCTAATTGATTCCCCCCACTATAAAAACACACACTAAATCAACCCTAAGGGCTCATTCACAACTATCACCACAAACGGCAGTGACAAAAAAAAACACAAAGCAAATAAACCCCAATCACACAGACCACCTTCACGCATAGCAAAAAAAAAAAACAACAAACGCATGTAGCCCTCTTCACGTTACAGACAATAACCTTGAGCCACCGATCAAATAAACAAAGAGACACACGGCCAAAAACAAGAACCCTCAAAACTACAACCTCACTCTCCCTGCAAATAAAATTTCCCTAACGCCACCTGCCCCATAAGCAACCAACTTCAGTACTCACGCCCCACGCTACAAATTCCCTCACTGCCACCTAGCCTCTCGCCAACTACACAGCCATCAGCCTATACACCTCTCGGCAACAACCCCACGCCTCACAACAAATTTCCCTAATGCCAGCCATCACGCCTCAAGCCATAGCCTTCACCACGTAAGCTCTTCACGCTAAACCCCTCTCTTCAGCCACAAATTCACGTAGCAGCCCTCATCCTCACTGACCTCACCCAAACTGAGCCATTCACACAGTAAAATACCCCATCCAGCGAACTAATAAACCCTTAAAACTATCCTGCAACTGCCGTGAACAAGCAGCTCAATCTGTCCCCAAATAGCCCCCTAAACCGACACAGAACCAATGAACAAATCACCCCAAAACAGTGAGTAAACCAGTCCCAAAACGCACAAAACAGTCCCTAAATACAACCAAAACAGTAACCAGAAACTGCAGTCCAAAATAGCAGGAAACGGAGCAAAAACAGCAAGCAAAACAGCAGAACGGCGAGTTAAGACGTTAAATAAGTGAACCGGAAAAGTTGCGGAGTGATAGCCCTTCCGACGGTTGTAAACGCGAGTCCGAAAGACGACTTAAAAGGTTAGACCTGAGGGTACCTTTCACACTTGTATTTTTATTTGATTTTTATTGATTCTTTTAATTGTGTTTTAATTATTTATTGAATATTGTTTGCATGTGATGTGTGTTGTGGCCATTGATTAAAACGGAAAATACGTCGTCTCTCGTGGTATATAGGATGGAAACCCAGACGTAAATTCCGTAGCCGATTCCGAATGGACGGTAGTGCAGTCTGTACTTGGGATACAACTCCACGTACCACTTGAGTAAATGGCGTATATTTCGCTTTATGTTATTTTGATTATTCTCACTTTATTATTCCGTCTTTTAATTTCCGCATGTTATTTATTTATGTTATGATGCGATCGAGCGCATGGGCTTAGTAAGTGGAATGAAAGATCCCCTATGGGGAATGGTTAAAGCCCTTTACCACGATGCTTTGCCGCGCCGGTTGATGTGTGTTCGGTTGAATGCAAGATACGTTCAATCAGACATATTAAGTTTGATTTGATTGTCTTTATTTTTGTATGTATGATGCGATCGAGCGCATGGGCTTAGTGAGTTAGTCCAAAGGTCCTCTATTTGAGAGACGAAGAGCCTAAAAGGCCACCTTTGTGACACTACTTCGCCGCGCCGGACGAAGTGTGTTAGGGTTGAATGTACGTTCAATCGGGCATACGAAGTCCTACACTTTTATTGTCTTTATTTCATGTATTGTGATGTGACGCGCATGGGCTTAGTATGTTGGTCTAAAGGTCCTCTCTTTGAGAGACAAAGAGCCCCAAAAGGCCACCTTTACGGCAGTACTTCGTCGCGCCCCTTTATTTTGTTGTTTAGTATGACGTCTTCTTACATGACCATGCATCATATCACATTGCGCATGGGCTTAGTATGTTGGTCTAAAGGTCCTCTCTTTGAGAGACAAAGAGCCTAAAAGGCCACCTTTACGGCAGTACTTCGCGCTCTTTTATTTAGTTATTCGCTTCATAACGTCTTTTTGAAAATTCATGCATCATATTGTATTGCGCATGGGCTTATCAAGTGAGATCAATGGTCCTCCACTTTGAGGGTTGAAAATGCTTGGAAGCTACCTTTTGCTACAATGATTTGCCGCGCCCCTTTATCTGTTGTTATGTACGAGAAGTCATATATTCATATGTTCATGTATGTGTCATGTTGTTTACTGCATTTTGGAGGTCATTGCTATAACCCGTTCGAACGCGTTCTGAAACGCCGCACGAACGCATGTTTTTTGTCTGGTCCCGTTCGAACGCGTTATCAAACGCTATACGGACGCGAACCTTCTGTTTACCGTTCGAACGCGTTTACGAACGCTACACGAACGCGAATACACTGAATTGAGTCATTTTCATCATATGTGCGTCTGTGTCTATATCTATCTTCTTCTGCACCTTGTCATAGCATGCTCACTTTAATGCCTAATTGCATCCCTAAGCGTCTTTTTGCATTATGTACTTAGTTGACCCTTTTATTTGTGCATGGACATGTAATGGCTATTTGTTTATGATATGTCTATGAAATCACATGTTCACCATCATTTGATTCGCCTTTATGGTGCTTGTTGGTTAGTATGTGCTTGCGTTTCCATGAATACAACATGCCAATGAAATTGTCTGTTTGTTGATTTAATGTACTTCTAAGCATGCAATCTTATATGTGAAATACATGTATATTTAGGCGCATATTTTATTTTATAAATGTGAATTTAGAAGCATGATACCCTTAGAAATAAGTGTTACTTCAGCTTGTTTAAATTATTATATAAATCCTTTCATTACAAGTGACATGAGTAAGGGACCATTCCGAACTCAACGGTTTGAGGTCTTCCCTTGCGAGGGGTGAGTGCGGCCTTAAATCTCATTTTCCCGGTTCACACCGGGTGGCGACTCCATTATTCTCCGGTTTAGTCCCCCGTGGCTACTCCGTACTCCCGACTAGGCCGCGAGCCTGGAACAGCATGCGTCGCCCAGATTCCTGTGTCCCCACAGTCTGGCGACTCCACTGGGGATAGAGAATCGGCCACGAAATATTATCTTGTAATGTTTGGATTTATGTTCTAATTGACCGTGTCTATAGTGGATGAAATGAGGGTTTAATCAAAGGCATTTTGAGGCTAGGTAAGGGTTTGGTGTCTTCCTTCACTCACTACCTTTCTAGAAGGAAAAGTTATGAAGGCACCTAGATAGCCATCTACTCGTAGCCTATTGTGATGGACTAATTTGGGGGACTCGTTGTTTATTCCTGACACCAAGCGATAAGAGCCTAAGAGGCTTGGGTATTTAAGTGAGCCTCGCTCCACCTTCCCTCTGGGGAATCTACAACGGGAAATCCATTTGACAGTCCGTCACACACCATAGCTCATTGGCACGTACCTTAGTGTATAAAAAAGGGTGCGCTCACTTGGTTGCTCGAACCCTTGAGTGGGGAGACCTAGTTGTGGGCCATCCTTCGCCGGTGAGAGCCTTTGTCTATACTCTTGCTAACCCACCCATAGACCGGTTTGTATGGTTAAAGTAACAATTATTTCCTTGAGTATGTGCTTGTGGACCATCCTCATTTGGATGCAGTTGGACTATTGTCAGAAATGCGGGCTTGTTGGGCCATTTAAACTGGGGCAAGTTCGTACCGTATGACTATTAGGCCCAAAGCCTGTCTGAAATGTTGATGGGCCATTATGTAAAAATTGTTATGTTATGTTTGCATTATCTCTCTTTTATGCTTGTGTTTGGGAACATCATCGTTTGGATTCATTTGGACTATTTGTCATAAGATATGGGCTTGTTGGGCCATTAAACTGGGACAAGAACGTATTTTATGACAATTGGGCCGAAGGCTTCTAAGTGTTGATGAGCCACCTTGTGCTTGTGTTCGGAATGTTACCATTTGGATTTAGTTGGGCTCCTTGCCATGAGACGTGAACTTGTTGGGCCATTTAAACTGGGATGAGTTCACTCCTATGACAATTAGCCCGAAAGCTTCTAAAATGATAACAGGCCGATTTGTGTGAAAATTTTAATTGATTTAGTATGTTATATATGTTACATGCATCTCACGCACCTCATGCATACATACATCATGCTAACCCTTGTGTTCTAAAAGCCATCATAGACTCCCGTTGGGTTAGGGAAGAGGGAAGACTCACCCAAAGACCGGGAACAGACATGAGTACATCCGATAATGAGGTATCCGGATAGATCAGTTGGAAAATGGTTTGGCCAAGATTACCGAACAGTTGCAAGCCTTGACTGTTGCCATGACAAATATGGCTGTGCCCCGTGCTGGGGGAAACTCTGAGAATGTAAGACGTGAGGAGACTCCGAATGGATTGGGGGATGACATCCCCGCTTTTGATGATGATATGGCTGATTATACCACTGGGAGAACAGTTGGGTCTCAGGCAGAATTGCAGAAACTCCGTGACCATGTAGAGTCTGTTACCCGTAAGATGAAGGGTAAGGATGAAGACTTACTAGACTATGAGGCGATGACCTTTGAGGAACAGTTGCCTGCTCAGTTCAGAATGCCCGACATGGCCAAGTTTAATGGGAATGGAGACCCGAGAGTCCATCTGCAGCAATATGTCTCAGTCATGAGTTCAGTGGGCCTATCACAGCGCCAAGTCCAAAAGATGTTTGGGATGTCACTCGAGGGGGCACCTGTGGTTTGGTATCATAGCCTTGAGAAGAAGGTTAAGGAAGATTGGAGGGAACTAGCTGATGCTTTTCTGAAGGTATGTTACAGACTTAGAGATTGACTTGTCACTCCGAGATTTGGAGAACACTAAGCAGAAGCCGGAAGAAAGCTTCAAGGAGTATGTAGATCGCTGGAGAAGCCAGCTTTTGAAAATGCAGACTCGGCCCTCAGAGAAGGACCAAATCAAAATGATCATCAAGGGTACTAAGCCCTCTATTTATAGTAAGCTGAGGAGGATGACTTCGATGATTTCTGATTTTCGACAGTTGAGGGAAACTGTCATGGATATAGAAGAAGAAGAAGCTGAGAACAGAAAGATCTATGGCCAGAATAGGAGGACTTTTGGGGGGCATTCTGAGGCCAAGCCCGCTGCGGCCGAAGTCGCTGCCATCAGAAACAGGCAATTCTCCAACCTTGGTAGACTTTGTCGGAGGTATTTGAAAAGTTACAGGGACAAGGAATCTTGAAACCCTTAGAAGGCAAGTCACTTCCGCACCCCCCACCACCACACATAAATGTGAACCTTTATTGTCACTTCCACCAGCTACATGGCCATGACACCGACAACTGCACCCGCCTCAGGCATGAAATTCAAGATCTCATAGATTCCCATAAAATACCCAACCCATGAAAAGAAACCCTCAACCACCAAGCTTCTTACATGGATGACAGTGAAGAACCATAGGCCGAGGAAGAAGGCAGTGTTGCGGATGATGGAGATGTTCCTCCTAGTCTATTTGATCTAGTTTTTTTAAAAAAGACATTGATTTTGTTACTTGTTCGAACTCTTTTCCTCAACGATAATAAAGACGTTCATTTCGCTGAAACTCTTCTGCAATATGAGTATATTTGAGAAAAGTATTCAACCTTGGTACTATGGAATCCAGTGATGGACACAGGGAACCTTCGAAATAAGCAAACAGAAAAGATAAGATAGACATTCAGAAATTGGGAAATAGAGGCAGTGAAAATGTCAGACTTGGAAGGGAATTAGTTCACCGAGCCGATCAATGTAGACAGGTTGAAGCAGTAGCTTACCTGAAGAAAAGAAGACTAAGCAGTCATCAAGAAAATTGACGGAAGACCTAACCCAACGGGATAAGAACATTCATACATGCATACACGTAACACATTTTGCATCCTTTCGTGTTTGTTCTGTTTTGTATTTATAGGTTTGAAGAAAAAAAAAAGAAAAGTGGCAAAGACAAGCCAAACAGAAGCAGTAACAGTACAATGTCAGCAGTCTTCAGGAATGAATCACATGGGTGAGGCCCATATTAGCAGTATCAGTCTGGGGGAGAGGCCCATATCGGTAGCAATTAGGGCCGAGGCCCACTTCATTATCAGCATTGCCGGGTATGGCATTCTGGGGCCAAGGCCCACTTCAGTATCAGCATTGCCGGGTATGGCATTCTAGGGGCGAGGCCCATACTACATCAGATCAGCATTGCCGGGTATGGCATTATGGGGGTGAGGCCCGCATCACATCAGATCAGTTCCGCCGAGAATGGCACTCCGAGAATGGAGATATAGTCTGGGAATGGACAGCTCGAGAATGAGCACGCCGAGAATGGCACTCCGAAAATGGAGATATAGTCCGGGAATGGACAGCTCGAGAATGAGCACGCCGAGAATGGCACTCCGATAATGGAAATACAGTTCAGGAATGAACAAGCCGGGAATGGCACTCCAAGAATGGAAGGATAGTTCGAGAATGAACACCTCACAGTAAAGGTTCGGGAATGGACCAACTCACAGTAACAGTTCGGGAATGAACACCTCACAGTAACGGTTCGGGAATGGACCAACTCACAGTAACGGTTCGGGAATGGACACCTCACGGTAACAGTTCGGGAATGGACACCTCACGGTAACAGTTTGGGAATGAACACCTCACAGTAACGGTTCGGGAATGGACCAACTCACAGTAACGGTTCGGGAATGGACCAACTCACAGTAACGGTTCGGGAATGGACCAACTCACAGTAACGGTTCGGGAATGGACCAACTCACAGTAACGGTTCGGGAATGGACACCTCACGGTAACAGTTCGGGAATGGACACCTCACGGTAACAGTTCGGGAATGAACACCTCACAGTAACGGTTCGGGAATGGACCAACTCGCAGTAACGGTTCGAGAATGGACCACCTTACAGTAACGGTTCGGGAATGGACCACATCACAACACGGTTCGGGAGTGAACCAGGGGTCGCAGCACCTCACCACCCAAATCAACTCAAACACGTGGAAAGTCAAGTGGCAGTTGGCTAGCCAGGTAAGTGAAAATGCATTGCATAACTTTGATAGGATTGTCACTGTTACATATTACACAAGCCCCATCAAAGTGGGGGCGACTGTAGGCATTGTATTTTTGCATGTGAAACCCGATGATGAGCCTCATTTGGAGGCACTATCTTTTAAGTCGCGGAAATCGCGGGAAACGGACGTCGGAAGGGAAGAGTCAAGAATTGACGGTTTTGTCGGATTTAGTTCACGTGTTTAGCTTCGGGCTCGCTGTTGGATCTCCGTTTTAAAAACTTAACCTTAGCCCAAGCCCATTAAATCACATCCAAAGAAATAATTAATATATGTCACAAATCAAAATAATTAAAACATTTAAAATATATGTCACAAATTTTAAATTAAATTCACAAACTAATTAAAATAAAATCTTAATTAAATTAAATTCACAAATTAAAATTAATTAACTCACAAATATAAACTAAATTGAAATTAAATAATCAATTAATTGAATTAAATGTTAAATCTAAATTACAAACCAATTAAATTAATAAATTAAATTAATTGCAATTAAAACTAAATCAAATAAAATCAAAAATCAAATACCAAAATTAAATAATTTACTTCCAATTAAAATTAAATCATTCCAAAATTAAAGATATCAATCACCTAATTTAAATATTATTCACCTAAAATACACATATTCCTTGCCTAAAATAATCAAATTAAAATACACCTAATAATTGATTTACTTCCTAATTAAGCCATGCAAACCCTAATTGATTCCCCCCACTATATAAAACACACACTAAATCAACCCTAAGGGCTCATTCACAACTATCACCACAAACGAGAGTGACCAAAAAAAACACAAAGCAAATAAACCCCAATCACACAGACTACCTTCACGCATAGCCAAAAAAAAACAACAAACGCATGTATCCCTCTTCACGTTACAGACAATAACCCTTGAGCCACCGATCAAATAAACAAAGAGACACACGGCCAAAAACAAGAACCCTCAAAAAACTACACCTCACTCTCCCTGCAAATAAATTTCCCTAACGCCACCTACCCCATAAGCAACCAACTTCAGTACTCACGCCCTACGCTACAAATTCCCTCACTGCCACCTAGCCTCTCGCCAACTACACAGCCATCAGCCTATACACCTCTCGGCAACAACCCCACGCCTCACACTACAAATTTCCCTAATGCCAGCCATCACGCCTCAAGCCATAGCCTTCACCAACGTAAGCTCTTCACGCTAAACCCCTCTCTTCAGCCACAAATTCACGTAGCAGCCCTCATCCTCACTGACCTCACCCAAACTGAGCCATTCACACAGTAAAATACCTCATCCAGCGAACTAATAAACCCTTAAAACTATCCTGCAACTGCCGTGAACAAGCAGCTCAATCTGTCCCCAAATAGCCCCCTAAACCGACACAGAACCAATGAACAAATCACCCCAAAACAGTGAGTAAACCAGTCCCAAAACCGTACAAAACAGTCCCTAAATACAACCAAAACAGTAACCAGAAACTGCAGTCCAAAACAGCAGGAAACGGAGCAAAAATAGCAAGCAAAACAGCAGAACGGCAAGTTAAGACGTTAAATAAGTGAACCGGAAAAGTTGCGGAGTGATAGCCCTTCCGACGGTTGTAAACGCGAGTCCAAAAGATGACTTAAAAGGTTAGACCTGAGGGTACCTTTCACACTTGTATTTTTATTTGATTTTTATTGATTCTTTTAATTGTGTTTTAATTATTTATTGAATATTGTTTGCATGTGATGTGTGTTGTGGCCATTGATTAAAACGGAAAATACGTCGTCTCTCGTGGTATATAGGATGGAAACCCAGACGTAAATTCCGTAGCCGATTCCGAATGGACGGTAGTGCGGTCTGTACTTGGGATACAACTCCACGTACCACTTGAGTAAATGGCGTATATTTCGCTTTATGTTATTTTGATTATTCTCACTTTATTATTCCGTCTTTTAATTTCCGCATGTTATTTATTTATGTTATGATGCGATCGAGCGCATGGGCTTAGTAAGTGGAATGAAAGATCCCCTATGGGTAAGGGTTAAAGCCCTTTACCACGATGCTTTGCCGCGCCGGTTGATGTGTGTTCGGTTGAATGCAAGATACGTTCAATCGGACATATTAAGTTTGATATGTTTGTCTTTATTTTTGTAAGTATGATGCGATCGAGCGCATGGGCTTAGTGAGTTAGTCCAAAGGTCCTCTATTTGAGAGACGAAGAGCCTAAAAGGCCACCTTTGTGACACTACTTCGCCGCGCCGGATGAAGTGTGTTAGGGTTGAATGTACCTTCAATCGGGCATACGAAGTCCTACACTTTTATTGTCTTTATTTCATGTATTGTGATGTGACGCGCATGGGCTTAGTATGTTGGTCTAAAGGTCCTCTCTTTGAGAGACAAAGAGCCCCAAAAGGCCACCTTTACGGCAGTACTTCGTCGCGCCCCTTTATTTTGTTGTTTAGTATGACGTCTTCTTACATGACCATGCATCATATCACATTGCGCATGGGCTTAGTATGTTGGTCTAAAGGTCCTCTCTTTGAGAGACAAAGAGCCTAAAAGGCCACCTTTACGGCAGTACTTCGCCGCACCTCTTTTATTTAGTTATTCGCTTCATAACGTCTTTTTTGAAAATTCATGCATCATATTGCATTGCGCATGGGCTTATCAAGTGAGATCAAGGGTCCTCCACTTTGAGGGGTGAAAATGCTTGAAAGCTACCTTTTGCTACAATGATTTGCCGCGCCCCTTTATCTGTTGTTATGTACGAGAAGTCATATATTCCAGTTAAGCGGGACCCATTGACATGGAAAGTTTCGTAATCAATGTCGTTGGACAAGAAGTGATCTTGACTTTGGCCAACAAATCACAACTTGGACAAAACACCGATGTGGAACAAAACTCTCATGATTCAAACACATCCTCAATTGACAAAGGTCTTGACTTTTGCCAACAAACCAATGCCAATTTCGGATCTTGAGAGAGAATCATTCAACGGAAGGAAAATCGCTTAATATTGTTTGAGGGATTTTCGCGTAATTGGCAACCAATTAATTTATCTTTGTTAGGTCTCATCATCATACACCCTTAAGCATGCTTTTAAAACATCATAAAGCGCGTAAAATAAAATAATAGTGATATTCGGATGGATATATAACAATTTGCTCCTAGAACAAATCACTCCCTTTCCTCTCCCCGGCTAGCACTATTCTACTTCTACCCAATTACATAATACAATAAGAGAAACCTCATTTTCATTGAGGGGAATTAGGTGAAAAGAGAATACAAAGAGATAATAAGAGAAAGGCTGGACACGCAGGTCCAATTTATAAATTCTGAATTTACAATAATTTCTAAAATTACCATTCCCTTCTAATATCCATCCGATATACACTATTCATTCATCACATCCACATTCATTCATTCAAGGCATGTTATACAACCAATCTAATCCAATTAATTAGTCTTTAATTAGGTGACAA
>SKCR01025866.1:0-19709 GCA_019454045.1 Zanthoxylum bungeanum | reverse complement strand
TCAGACATATGGAGAAGATGATCGCGAGGGATACAGAACTAGTACTCTATAATGGTTGCAACCATCGGGATAATATGACTAGGTCAGGATTATCCGATTCAAAGAGACTGGTTGCTTGATGTCCGATATATGTATCGTACGGGGCAGACACATCTCCAGCCCCAGGCCTTACATGTCATCATCCGATACTGGTTCGATATACACTATACTACGGTATACTACGCATGTTATAGATCTTATATTCCATAAGAATATTTCTAGAGAATTGGGTAGACATGGCGTTTTGCTAGAGGCTAACCTTGTCTTGTAAATCGGTAAAAACGTAGTACTTGGTATGTACGTGTTCGGATAGTTCGACAACCGGATTTACTGCCAACATATCTAGAGGTCTCTTGGGTCGCTTCCCGAAGATTCACCAATGACGTATGATTCAAACTCGATTAATCTTGGATTAATTACGGAGAGACTTATCTTGGATAAAAGACTAAATAAAGAGAGAGAACGATTAATTTGGAATTAATCGTGAAATTATTATATTCGATATAATAATCGAAATTCGATTTCGACGCGAAATTAAAATTAGATTTTAATTCGGGCAAACGAGTTAATTTAGAATTAATTCGTTAGCGACGTAAATAATTAATTCGCTAGGCGCAATTATTTATTTAAATTCGATTTAATTAACGTCGCGACGTAAGTTCGGTATTTCGGAAATATCAAAACCCGAACGCGTGAGTGCACGTGGGCCCACTTTCATTTGGAAACGTGTGGGGCCCACATGAGACATGTCATTATATGCATTATTTTATTGTTGATGCATTGCATGGAGATAGTGTACAATGCACTCAAGGGTTATGCATGGAAATTGAGTGTTTGACACTCTAACCCTTTGCATGGTTTGTGTCATAAGTTATTATTATTTAATAAATATTATGGCATAAATATAAATTGATTTTTGTAACAAAAATCAGATCACTTCTCCCTCTCAATTACCGAAACAGTAAGCTCTCACAGCCCTCTCCATTTCTTCATTTTTGTTGCAAAAACTTGAAGAAAGTGTGTGTGTTTGGAACATTAAATCACATATTTGGCTAGCACCATCAAGGGATCATACAAAGGTGTTATGGGAAACTCATATTAGAGCTTGGAAGGATCAAACATTGCTTGGAGCTTCTCTTTTCTGCTTGGCCGAATCCTTCACTGCAACAAAGAGAAAGTTTGTTTAATCAAACGCATCCACATTCCGATCTTTGTGAGTATGATTCCGCCATACTTCAATATTGTTCATTCTTATATATTTGCTTGTTTTTTTGATCTTGGACATGAGTAGATTTCCAACATATTAAGTGACATGTGTCAAGTCACATCACTCAAAGTGACAAGTGATTTGACGCGTGATGCGACTGATTGATTGACGCTTGATGCGACTTGCATTGCCGCACTCGAATTCGAAATACGAATGCGCTCGCAATCACACTCGGGCTCGGGTTCGTTAATTCCAAATAACGATTTTTCCGTCGTGTCGTAATTAAATGATTACGCCTAGCGAATTCACTATTCACGTCGCTAACGAATTAATTCTAAATTAATTCGTTCGCCCGAATTAAAATCTAATTTTAATTCCGCGTCGAAATCTAATTCATTTAATATATCGAATATATTAATTCTCGATTAATTCCAAATTAATCATTATCTCTCTCTAGACGATATTATCCTAGATAAAATATCTCCGTAATTAATCCTAGATTAATTTTCTCTCTCTCTAATAATCCCAGATTATTTAAGAGTGCGAGTTGTGCGTCATCGGTGGATTATCGGGAAGCGACCCATGAGATCCCGGATAAGTTGGCAGTAAATACGGTCGTCGGAGTATCCGAATCACGTACGTACCAAGTACTACGTTCTACCGATTTACGAGACAAGGTCGACTCCTAGCAAAGCACCAAGTCTTCCCAATTCTCCGGACATATCCATTTAAGAATATTAAGATCTGTATCAAGCGTAGTATACAATTGTATTGTGTGTATCGGCCCAGTATCGGATAGTCACGTGCTAGGGCTGGGGCTGGATAAGTGTCTACCCCGTCCGAAGCACATATCGGATGCCTGGTAACATAGTCTCTATAATCGGATATTCATGACCTGGTCACAATATCCTGATTGGTTGCGCAACACTTAAGAGCACTAATACCATATCCTGCGTGACATCATCTCCAATATGACTGAAGTGATACTTCCGTCTTGACATCACACCCAATACACTACGACTCTCTGATAAACCCAGAAGTGGTGTACGCAGAACCGGTTAAGCCCTGTACCACCAAGACTAAAGTCTATCGATTATCGTAAGTATTAGCGATGATGCAAGTCTCAGGTTAAGACTATACACACCTACCTTGATTTCGGCCTCCCATAGACACATTGTCATAATACCAATGGGATTCCGAGGGGTCTATCCAGAGCGAAGCTGTTTCCGTACCATCGGTGAAACACGACCTCCTATCGCACTTGCATAAGTATCCAATACTTATATATATGAGAACTATGCCGTTGTGCCCTCACAACGCGCACAAGTGCAATACTAGCCTATTCCGCATTATCGATGTCCTGTCTCGATAATACTCCGGCTAGGGATATTTAATGATTAATCCTCGGGGATGATACTGTCTCATATCATTCTCAATCCAGGAACTAATCATATGGACCTCTCTTCATTTATACATTTATGGTGATCTAATCACAAATGATGAGAGTGCATTTCCTTGTCACATAGTTAATTTGTACAACAACACCGTGATCTGTACAAATAGTGACGCTATGGGTCATTTTGTCCAACAATCTCCCACTTGGCACATAGCCAGTCACTCGAGTGTCTAACACCCGAACTATGTACGGTTCGCTCAAATTGCTGAGGAAAGGTTTTCGTCAGCGGATTGCGTAATTATCTTCTGACGCGATTTATACGATCATAACATCGCCACGATGTATGATCCGAACGAATCAGATGATATAGAAGTATATATCTGGATCGTCGATGAGACCTTTAATTCCTTAGCAGTGTGCTGACGCCTAGCTCAGCTGCTAAAAGAACTATATCTAATCTAATTAGATTTATTTTCGATCCAAATGGCTTCTATTGCTGCCTCAGCTGCAGCAATAATCCGCATTTGTTGTTTATTCGGCAACAGTTATCTTGCTTGGAAGATTTCCAGCTCACTGTCCCGTTATTCAAACTTTATAGTACCGTAGTATTTAATTGTTTGGAAACTTGCAGCAGTGATCCCAGTCACTTCAAGTTCTCTTCTCCATAGTTTAAGACAACATCTTTAGTTCTCTCAGATACTAACAGATGTTCTTAATCTTCAATCCAGTGACTATCACTTGGATTGACCTGATCGTGACTCCATATGCTCGAAGCGTATGAGACACCCTATCAAGTACATTTTAAATGTACAATTTCCAAGAGAGTGTTAACAACTCCAAATCTATCCCAGTAGATCTTTATTCCTTGAATAAAGGTTGTTACTCCCCAGAATTCTACGGAGAAATTCTATGAAAGCCAAGCTTTCACAATTGCTTTATGGAATTTAACTGTCAGTGCGCTCTCCCACTAACCTCCTTATATACACAAGAATTATTTCGTTTTGAGTCAAATCATAAACAATTATGATTATTTCAAAACGTCAGTTCCAAGAACCTTATGCTTGCATTAATCCAAACATGGATCGAATAACCCGCAAACCTCGTTTGTTGGTTATACAAAATCGTCAGAATGTTATAAACATCCTCCAAAAGGTTTCCTTTTCAGGAAAGCGATTTTGATTGCAACTGACACATTTCATAAATGAAATACGCAGTTATCAACAAGCATCTTCAAAATGGATTTACCATGGCAACAGGTAAAAGGTTGAACCGTTATTAACACAATGTTGATAACGATACCTTTCCGTCAAAAGCCCAGCTTTGTACGTTGGTATGTTGCCTTCCATGTATGTCTTCCTTGAAGACGTTTAATGTACCAATAGGCACAATGCCTTGTGGTACAACAACTAGTATCCAAAAATAGTGTTATACATGGAATCCATTTCGGACTCATGGCACTTTGCCATAATAGGGAGTCGATACCTTATCACTTCCTCAAAACGTAGTCGGTGGATATACCTTCATAAGATTGACATCTTTATGAGGTTAGATCAGAAACCCATACCCTAGGTTGTTTTCTGACTCTATCCGATCTACGGTTCTTGTGTATTTGAAGATTAATGGTATAGATTCATCATAGATGAACTATTTTGTTCCATTAAGGACTTCGTGCCTTGAACAGTATTACTCCGATTTTCATCGAGTATCACTATCCTCCCACTGACCACTGCATATCGGTATTCCTCTCAGGAAAAACCGCATGGTGAGCAACAATCACATTGTTCTCATGTGAGATTTACAAGTACTATACTTAAGGTTTCCCTTAAAATAACCTATATTGGCACTTATCCAATTTGGGTCTTTTTGGTATCATCCAAACGTTATGCCTGGCATACCCAAATTACCAGGAATGAGAAACCTCGTTTCTTCCCTGTTCATATCCTATATGACATCTGTCAAACAGATTTATATGGAACCTTATTCTAAATAAGTTTTGCACTATTAATACATATCCTATTGAAGGAAACAGTAGCTCAGAGCGACTCGTGATAAACCTTATCATGTCCAACAAAATTCGGTTTTTAGTTCGGACACACCGTCTAACTGACGTGTCTCGGGAGGAGTCCTCATATGAAAGAATACCGTACTCTTTCATGTATATATGAAACTTACTGCTTAAGTATTTTCCAATACGGTCTTACCGTGGCGGCATAATACTATATCCGATCTGTTTTTCTATTTCGTGTCGAAACTCTAAAGTTTACGATCTGTGTTCTTCAAAAGAAACACATAACCATAACGTGATGCTACATCCGTCAAGGTCACGAAATATTCATGTTCACATCTAGTCTAGCTAGATATGGGCCCACTAACTTCACTATGAATAGGGCTAACAGATCGGTGGCCCTTATACTATTACCAAGTAAATAGTATTTTAGGTACTTTACCTAATAAACTAGATTCGCAGACCTTATTTGAATAGTCAAATCAGTCTTAGTACCCACTCTTCAAAAGTGTGGATATACGAGTCTCGTTTAATTGTGTCCTAGACAACAATGCCACAAATAAGTCTCTATTGATCTAATCAATTTGAGCTATATATTTGTCATTTTTATATGTTTGAGATTTTATTATATTCAAAATATAAATTCTGTTATTCACATCTAATGTGTTTATCTCAGTATCATCTTTATATAATAAAACACTTTAGTGTTCTAGAATATAAAGGTTTATCCGCAACGGATTAAACATTGATATAGAGATAATATCTCTAGTCAAACTAGTTACATTATAACAGTTCCTAATTTAAGTACATACCCAAAGGGTAGTTCCTAACCTTAGGTATCTACGGTCGAAACAGCGACTTTCGTCCCGTTTCCGATTTGCAGAGAAATCTCGTCTTGAAGTCAGTATCCAGCTCATAGCGGATTCTAAACATCAATACATATATTTTATGTACCACACTAAGTATTTAAAATCCAATTTCAATACTAGTAGTGAACATAACTTTGACAAATATTTTAAAGTTAGAGCCTCGCACTTTCTTTAATTCCTTCGTGTCTTCCATATCCAAATGGTAGTCACTTTGGGATATGTCAATTATCTTTTCAATATTTCACAAACCTTTGGCCAAGCCTTGGGTTTTGGAATATCGAAATGATGTGCACCTTGTGCAACACGCCCAATTGCAAACTTTGACTTTTCACCTCTAGAATAGTCAAATCAATTCTCTAAGAATTATTAATTGCAATTTAATACTTTTAAATCTAAAGATAGATTTATGATAAGTATATTAATTAAGCACTAAAGTCATCATCACATAAATCTTCCAAAGATTTTATGCTCTACTTATTTTGCTTAATTTTGGGCTTAAGGTATAATAAGTTATTTTATCAAATAAAGTAACCTATTCCTTATTCCCAATTTGAAAATTAAATCATTTAAAATATTTTAATCCCAGATTATATTTTAAATATCCAACTTTTCAATTTAATCTTGATTACAATAGTCCAACTATTTAATCAACGATTAGTGGTACTATATATATTATAATGATTATAATAGTCCAACTATATAATCAAATATAATCCAAATTAATTAACCTCAATTACATTGATTACTATAATCCAATTATAAAATCAACTGTAAACTGAAATTAATTAATTCAAATATATTGATTAATATAATCCAATTATATATAATCAACTATAATACAGTCCAACTGTTTATTAAAACAACAATTTAAATATTAGTCCAACTACATTTAATCTAATGACGAAATAATTTAAATGAGCACGTATGGCGAGTAATTGAACGAGTATTGCAAATTCAATCTTACCTCCCACTATTTTTCGTCGAGCCTCTAACCCTCTGTCGAGTACTCGGGAAACCGTGTTTCCTAGTGGGCTAGGATCCCGTTAAATATCACACAATCTTGACTTTGGCCAACAAATCGTATGATAATTAACTAGGTAGATCTCGAAGATCAATTGGATCTCATCCAACTCCTAGATCCAGTAGGTGGACATCCAAGTCCCAAACATATATCTAATATATGCCTATACATCGAATGTATACCCTAACCTTTTTCCTCTGAATCAACTAGGCCTTGGCTTTGGCACAACAAACCTAGTGATCCCAGTCAAGCGCGGACCCATTGACATGGAAGCTTCGTAATCAATGTCAATGGACAAGAAGTGGTCTTGACTTTGGCCAACAAACCACAACTTGGACATGACACCGATATGGAACAAAGCCTCGTGATTAAAACACATCTTCGACGGACAAGGGCTTGACTTTGGCCAACAACCCCTGCCAATCTCGGATCTTGAGTAAGAATCACTCAATGGAAGGAAAATAAACGCTTGATATATAACGAGGGTTTTTCGCGTGCAAATTGGCTACCAATTTAATTATCTTTGTTAGGGTCTCATCATCATACACCCTTAAACATGCATTCTAAATACATAATAAAGCGAGTATGAAAATAAATAATAATGATATGCGGATGGATACTTAACACATTGATCCTAGATCAAATCTCTCCCTTTCTCACTCAAGCTAGCACTTGTATTACTTCTACCCGTTACACTACACTTCTAAAGAAACCTCATTTCAATTGAGGGGAATAGGTGAGAAGAGAATACAAAGAGAATAGAGGTGATAAGGCTGGACACGCAGGTCCAATTTAATAAATCGAATTTATTACAACAATTTCTAAAATTGCCCACCCATCTAATATCCATCCGATATACATTATTCATTCAACACAACCACGTATTCACACACATAAGCATGCTATCAATCAATCTAATCAAATTAATTAATCTGATAATTAAGTGATCATCCAATGTTCAAACAACGATTTGATTTTGTTCGAGTCAAACTCATTTTTGCGAATAAGTACTCAAAGTACGAATTCTTGAATTAAATTAAACTACATTATTAAATCAAATTTAACATGTATTTAATACTAATTCACTATTCAATTCCAAATTAAATATTACACCTTTTTTAATAAACCTTTTACGATTTAAATTCCAAATTTAATCGTAACGCGTCTCAAAGACCGATTAACGTCCAACGTCAATTCAATTAAAGTCCAATGGGCTTTTAATTGATTTCTTAAGGCGTGGACTTTTGGTCAACTCGGGTCAAACCGATAACCAAAGTCCAATCCGGGATTTACCCCATAAGCCCATAAATCAATCTTGGCCCATTAGGCCCAATTGAACTTTAAAGGTTCATTAGTCGCATTTGGGCTTTATGGTTAAGGTTTTGGGCCCAATTGGATCCAATCCATTTGGCCTAAACCCAACTTGATAAAATCAAGCCCAATAGGCCCAAATACAACATTAGAAGCCCAAATCCAATTTAAGCCTAAATAATTAAATTTCATGAATCCAATTCCGCAATTTAATTATTTAAAGTGCATTACATGATTAATCAACTAAATCAACATTTCCAAAACACTAAATTAGTCCAATTAATCATACTCAATTCATTATTATATGTCCAACACATAAATTGAAAAATCAAACCCATTTACATGCTTCAAAGCTCTCGGCCAAGGAGGGATTTTGTGTCCGATTTGGTTTCAATCCAATCGAACCCACAATCGACATCAAATCACCATCCACTTTGATTTCATACACATCCAATGTCACAAAATCAAAATCACCAAGACATTAGGGTAATAATTCCAATTCGGCCAACATAGAATTTTTGGGGTTTTTGTCCAATTCGAAATCCAATCCAATTCGATTCAAATTAACATCAACCTAATAGATTCCAACTCATCAAATGAATCAAAAATCAAAAATTCCAAGAATCCAAAAATACCAATACATTCGGCCAAGGGGATTAATTTGGGGAAAATAATTCCAAATCATTTTTCAACAAATTGGTCCAACCAAAATGAAATTAAACATGTTATAAGCATACTTAAACAATCAATTTATTCAAATCATGCTCAACAAACATTTCCCAAATTTTAAGCCCTACATTTTTCATGCTTGAACCTAGGCTCTTGATGCCATTGTTGGTATTAATCTAGGTCCCAAGATCAAACAAGCAATGAAAACAATGCGTGAATACATCAACGGAGGTAGCGGAATACTCACATCGATCGGTTGAGTCGATTTGAAGGCGAATCAAGGCCAAAATGCCCACTGTTTTCACGCCAAAATGCAGCAGTGAACTGCCTCCAAAACAGAAATTTTTTGAGATGCAAAACGGAGCTCCAAGCCTCGTCCGACAGATCCCGGCTCATGGGTGAACCTCCCTACCACCTTCGCAAGACTCGTAGTGTGCTAGCACTTGCGGTTTTTGCCACAAAAACCCAACTCTTGGCTTCCCTATTCACGCCATTTCTGGTTCAAAACCAGTGAAGAAAATTGGTCTTGGGCGTGAGAAGAAGAGAAAGAAATGGAGAGAAAGAAATGTGTGTTAGTTTTTTGCATTTGAATTTCAAGTGTATCTTATACACTTTTGTGAATTTCAAATGAATTTCATTTGAACTTGCTTTTTAAAAGTCAAACAATAAAAGCCATCAAGTACACATCATGTCCATCAAGTCATATCTACTTTATTAAAGTGACATGTTGTCAAGTCACATCACTCAAAGTGACAAGTGATTTGATGCTTGATGCGACTGATTGATTTGACGCTTGATGCGACTTGCGTTGCCGCACTCGAATTCGAAATACGAATGCGCTCGCAATCACACTCGGGCTCGGGTTCGTTAATTCCAAATTAACGATTTTTCCGTCGCGTCGTAATTAAATGATTACGCATAGCGAATTCACTATTCACGTCGCTAACGAATTAATTCTAAATTAATTCGTTCGCCCGAATTAAAATCTAATTTTAATTCCGCGTCGAAATATAATTTCATTTAATATATCAAATATATTAATTCATCGATTAATTCCAAATTAATCATTATCTCTCTCTAGACGATATTTTATCCTAGATACAATATCTCCGTAATTAATCCTAGATTAATTTTCTCTCTCTTCTATATAATCCCAGATTATTTAAGAGTGCGAGTTGTGCGTCATCGATGGATTATCGGGAAGCGACCCATGAGATCCCCAGATAAGTTGGCAGTAAATACGGTCGTCGGAGTATCCGAATCACGTACGTACCAAGTACTACGTTCTACCGATTTACGAGACAAGGTCGACTCCTAGCAAAGCACCAAGTCTTCCCAATTCTCCGGACATATCCATTTAAGAATATTAAGATCTGTATCAAGCGTAGTATACAATTGTATTGTGTGTATCGGCCCAGTATCGGATAGTCACGTGCTAGGGCTGGGGCTGGATAAGTGTCTACCCCGTCCGAAGCACATATCGGATGCCTGGTAACATAGTCTCTATAATCGGATATTCATGACCTGGTCACAATATCCTGATTGGTTGCACAACACTTAAGAGCACTAATACCATATCCGGCGTGACATCATCTCCAATATGACTGAAGTGATACTTCCGTCTTGACATCACCTCCAATACACTACGACTCTCTGATAAACCCAGAAGTGGTGTACGCAGAACCGGTTAAAGCCCTGTACCACCAAGACTAAAGTCTATCGATTATCGTAAGTATTAGCGATGCAAGTCTCAGGTTAAGACTATACACACCTACCTTGATTTCGGCCTCCCATAGACACATTGTCATAATACCAATGGGATTCCGAGGGGTCTATCCAGAGCGAAGCTGTTTCCCGTACCATCGGTGAAACACGACCTCCTATCGCACTTGCATAAGTATCCAATACTTATATATATTAGAACTATGCCGTTGTGCCCTCACAACGCGCACAAGTGCAATACTAGCCTATTCCGCATTATCGATGTCCTGTCTCGATAATACTCCGGCTAGGGATATTTAATGATTAATCCCTCGGGGATTGATACTGTCTAATATCATTCTCAATCCAGGAACTAATCATATGGACCTCTCTTCATTTATACATTTATGGTGATCTAATCACAAATGATGAGAGTGCAATTTCCTTGTCACATAGTTAATTTGTACAACAACACCGTGATCTGTATAAATAGTGACGCTATGGGTCATTTTGTCCAACAGTGCTTTGCTAGAAGCCAACCATGTCTTGTAAATCGGTAAGAACGTGGTACCGGGTACGCACGTGGTCGGATAATCCGACGATCGGATTTACTGCCAACATATCCAGGGATCTCATGGGTCGCTTCCCGAAGATTCACTGATGACGTATGACTCGAACATAATTAATCTAGGATTAATTGGAAGAGAGAGAAAATTAATCTAGGATTAATTACGGAGAATTTTATCTGGGACAAAATTCAATTAGAAGAGAGAGAACGATTAATTTGGAATTAATCCATAAAATAACATATTCGATATATTCTATGAAATTAGATTTCGACGCGAAATTAAAATTAGATTTTAATTCGGGCGAACGAATTAATTTAGAATTAATTCGCGAGCGAATTTAACGATAATTTTGCTAGGCATAATTATTTAATTAAATTTGATTTAATTAAGTCGCAATGAAAATTTTTTTAATTCGGAATTAACGAACCCGAGCCCGAAATGTGTTTTCGGGCCCACACGGATTTTGAATTAGAGTGGGGCGCACAAGTCACATCACAAGTCGCATCATTGGTCACCTTTTGTGATAGAAATCACATCAATTTTGAGTGATATGACAAAAGTCACTTTTGGTGATGGAGGTGGTTGAGAGCATTAATTGTAATTTTGGTTCTCAACACTTTTTTGTTTTTGGTTTTGAATAAACCATTTACAACTTTTGTATTGGACTTAGCAATTGTTTTAGAAACAAATTGAAAGGCAAAACAAAATCACTTCTCTTTCTTCTCTCCTTGGCCGAAAATTGGCCTCCATTTTTCTCCAAAATGGCGTGAAGCTTGCCTTCACTTTCTTGATTTTTTGCTTCAAAATCTCAAGTGCTAGCACACTAAAGGGGTCATTCAAAGGTGATAGGGAAACCTATCCATGAGTTTGGAATTCAAAGGACAAGCTTGGAAGCTCAACATACATCAAAGAGAGGAGCTTGGAGCAACTTCCATGGAGGCAAAATTTTTGTTGTCTACACATCCTCTTAGCCGATCAAAGTGAGTATTTTCCACTACTTTACTTTGCGTATTCACATGTTTCATGCTTAATGATCTTGGTTATTGTTCTTAGAGAACCCAACACGACCGCTTGACCCATAAATTGAAAGAACCATCAGACAGTTGAGAGGGGAAAGACGAGAAGGCCAAGAAGCAATTATCACTATGGAACCTGAACCTTTGGAGGTTGCACCACCAATACCCATTCGAGACAGAACCATTCCAGTGGTCGACAGCTTCATTTCCTGTATTATACTTCCTCATTTACCAGCAAATACGTGTGACATCAAAACATGCATTCAGATGATTCAACAGTCAGTGCAGTTTGGGGGGAAAGCAACTGAAGATCCTAATACCCACATCAACAACTTTCTGGAAATTTGCGGCACTTTCAATTACAACCAAGAAGCTGAAGAAGAAATGAGACTGCGGGTTTTTCTATACTCCTTGAAGGACAGAGCTAAAGCTTGGCTACATTCACTACCAGCAGGTTCCACCACAACTTGGAACACTTTAGCCACCAAATTTCTTGCAAAGTACTTTCCACCAACCAGAACTGGAAAGCTGACGAATGATATCACATCCTTTGTACAACAAGACTCGCAAACTCTCTACGAAACTTGGGAAAAGTACAAAGATTTACTCTGAAAATGTCGTCACCATGAGATTCCAAAATGGCTTCAAGTCCAAACTTTCTATAATGGACTTTCTGGGCAAATGAGAACCACAATTGATGCTGCTGCTGGAGGAGCTTTGATGGAAAAAGGAGAAGATAAAGCATGAGACCTAATCGAAGAAATGGCCAACAACAATTTCTTGTGGCCAATAGAAAGAAACATGATTCAAAGAATTGCTGGAATTTATGAAGTTGGAGCCAATACAGCAGTCAATGCCAAGCTAGATCAGATATGAAAGTTCATGGAGACTCTCAGTACTGAAAATAATATTGGAGCCACAAGTTCACCTTTTGGAAGAGCACCAGAGCCAAACCAACTAGAAGAAACGGTGAATTATGTCAACAATTTCAACAAACATGGGAACAATCCATATTCCAACACCTACAACCCAGGGTGGAGGAATCATCCTAACTTTTCATGGAGCAACAATTCAGGGCAAAAGAACTATCCACCACCAGGATTCCAACAGCAAAGCCATGAGTTTGAAAAAGGACCAGAAATGAAAGAATGGATTGCAGAGATGTTCAAAAAGTAACAAGCAGCATATGATGCTATGTTTCAAAGCTAATCTGATTCCATTAAAGCATTGGAGAATGGTAGAATGGTAGCTATTATTATAAGCAAATTCAATCAACAGTAGGGTGCCATTTGAAAAGACTTACGTCCATACTGGGTATCAAAAGGTGCCATTTGGATACTAGAATGGTAGCTATTATTATAAGCAAATTCAATCAATGGTAGGTACCTGTCTCAGCTCCCCTCAAAATCTAAAGTGCAAGCTCTCAACATATCTTCCAAGGTCTGGATAGTACGTTCAGATTACCCATCTGTCTATGGGTGAAAAGCTGTGCTAAACCGCAGCTGAGTACCTAGAGCCTCTTGAAAAGACTTCCAAAACTTTGAGGTAAATTATATACCTCGATCAGATACAATCGAGATGGGTACACCATGCAATGACACAATATTATCTAGATAAATCTGGGCATACTGAGATGCCGAATATGTGATTTTTATCGGAAGAAAATACGCCGATTCCGTAAATCTGTCCATAATCACCCAAATCGAGTCAAAACCATTCTGTATCCGTGGAAGACCCGTAACAAAATCCATAGTAATTTTATCCAACTTTCATTCTGGAATTTCTAACCCTGAAGCGTACCCGCAAGTTTCTGATGCTCCGTTTTCACTTGTTGATAAATGAGGTACTTAGATACAAACTTTGCCACATCCCCTTCATTCCTTCCCACCAATAGAACTGTTTTAAATCTCGATATATTTTTTATCGCACCAGGATGCATACCATAAGAAGATATGTGAGCCATATCCATAATCTTTTTATGTAGCTCTGTGTTTGTGGGCACAACTATACGATCATTAAATCGTAACACACCCTGCTCATCAACCCAAAACTCCAATGCATCTTAGATATATCTATCTCAAAAGCGAATATTTTGAGAACAAACTTTTCAAAGTGTTTTTTCAGAAAAACTATAAAAGAAGGTTTCAACAATATATCATAAAAATGATATTTGTTGTCGAAATGAAATTTCGAAATCAATTTCATCATAAAATTGAATCATTCGTCCAGGAACCAAGTCAGCTAGATGAAAATATCAAGCGTCCAATGCCTAGGTGGCGCGCACAGACCATGTCTTGTCTGAAACAGGACTACATCGACAGAGGGTAGCAGATCGGTCCACTACAGCTGGACAAGACCTTATACAGCACCACAAGAGTTTCAAAACATAAAATAGTAAAAATATAGTATTTTCAGCGTGGCGAAAACATATCATATCGTATCAAAAGAAAAAATCAAATATATTTCGTTTAAAAGGAAAATTCTTTGAAAATAAACTTCTTAAGATACTTCACAGAAAATAAATAACCAAGATCATTCATCCACATGTCAAGCACATTACACAACACATATCAAATGTATCATTCAAAGATTAGTAACTCACAAATCACAAAACGATAACATTATATCCACCAACCATTGACAAATAAATTGCACATCGAGATGTGATATCATCATATCCCATATCAATCTAAGACTATTTAGATCGACACACACACACACACACACACATCTTCTCTTCAAACAAACAACAACCAAAGTATTGGTATTTATGGTCTCGCGAACAATCACAATCCTAGTCAAATCAATCAAAATAAATTACGAAACTCGGTTAGAATCGTAGTTTTGTGGAATTTCAGACTTAGCTATAATAAACTTCCAGACCTTCCTGAAACACTCAATTCATGTATGATTCCAACGACTCGATTTTCTTTACTTTTAAATAACCCAATATAACATATTCCTAGTTTTAGTTTCAATTTCATGCTAAAATTCAGAAAATCTTCCGAAAAGTCAGGAAATATTACGGGTGAATCTAGAACTTTTTGGATCTTTCCCGTACCACCCAAAAGCGGTATAATATTCTTATTATATCACTATTTATTATTCTAAGTCAATCAACTAGCGAAAATTCTTAATTTACACGTTTTCGGAAAAGTTTCTGATTTTTTTTGAAAACTCTGTAGAAGGATCCTGAGCCCTCCGAACCTCTTCGAAATTACTCAAATATTATCATATCATCATAATTAAGTCATATACATAATTACATTCATCAAAGAATAGTCACACGCGAAACTCGCTTTTCTCAGAAACTCGCATAACCTATTAGATCGGGCAAATTCGTCTCCATGTCGCTTGGATTTTACTAACAACAAAAATTCAATACATTCTACCTTATTCAATTCAATGCATGTCAATACATTACTCTACGACACTATTGGAAGCTGTTGGGGTTGGTGCTCAGAGCGCCAATTCCCGGTTGTATTTCTTTATGAATACTTTTGTAAAACATTAATATTATGAATAATATATGCAGTTTCTATAATATAATGTATCTTTTAATATGGTAAAGACGTAATGATCTTAGAATGATTAGTCATGGTACTGTTGCAAAAGCGTCGCAACTGACATTGAGTAGTATAATGACGTTGTCATTCTCAGACAGTTCCTGGTCAAGGTTTACACTACTTGGTCAGTATAGTAAACCCGTTGAGACCGGTACATGTCGTATACTGGAATATATAATTCCAATGGTTTCTCAATGAACCATCAGTGTTGGAGACTGGTATAGACGTGTGGGTGTTTATAGCGGATAAACACCGAATGACTCACCGAAGATTCTTAATGGATGGTACACCAACGTCAATAAGAATCTTCTCGGGTTGAGTAGCACTTGTGATTCTTAGACTTGAGATGCCATTGTGATATTTTATTATCGTACCGCAAGTGTACGGTGTCAAGTTTTAGTATAAATGAGTAGAGTGTCCTACCCACAAGGATTGAAATCTAAATTACGCTAAGTACTATAATTACTAACCTTAGCCCTATCTAGACACAGAAAAATCAGATTTGAAATTAATTGAAGAACCAACACAATGCTAGTTAAAGGCAAATTATTAAAAAAAACTAAATAATACGAAAGGAGAATGAATCCTAGAGTTTGATTTCACCCAGCCATCCACTATGTAATTATGCATTCATTTATCTCATGTCAAATTCCAAGTTTATAAGCCAAACCATAAATTTCTCCACTCCTTCTCTCGAGTGACAGTGGAGGTATTGTCAAGTGTCAAGAATCAATATCTCTATAGACTCCAACAATCAACAATTGATTAAGTACGGTGATTCTTATTAACTGCTTTCAAGAGTTATAAATTCTCTCGAACCCTATAACATTCTTGATTATATTTCTCAAATCCTACTCAAATCTCTGTTGAGTTTCAATCAAGTCCCAAGGATCATAAACATGCATAAAAATGAGTTGAATACACAAAGGAGTAAGGCGGAATACATACTCACATTGATGGGTTTGATGCTAGGAAGAACAAGTTGCGTTTTTGCTCCTTCATGAAGCTCGGCAATGGCTTCTTGATGAAGTGGACTGCATGATTTTGAGCCTTATTCCTCCTTGTTCATTCGGCCATTGATGAACCACCATTGAAGCTCCAAGCTTCAAGCTCCAAAAACCAAATCCAAGCTCACAAATTCGTTTCCCTATCACCATAATATAACCCTAGGTGTTTGCTAGCACTACTCTTCTTCCTTTGCTTCTCACAATTTTGGTGAAACTAGAAAATTTTTGAAGCAAATCGGCAGTGAAGCCGTGAATAGAGGAAGGAGAAAAGAGAGGGAAAAGAGAAGTGCGTTTTTCTTGCATGTTGGAGAGAGAAGATAAAGCTTTAATATATGTGTTTATAATATTTACCAAGTAAATTAAATAAAACATATATATTACTTTAATTCAAAAGTCAAAAAGTAAAAAGCAAATTGTTGCTTTTTCAACTTCTACATCAATCACTCAAATCAAGTGACATTTGATTTGACGATTGATGCGACTAGTGATATGACGCACGATTTGACTTGCGTGCCGCATTCGAATTCGAAATGCGAATGCGCTCGCAAATAATCCCGGGCTCGGGTTCGCTAATTCCAAATTAACGAATTTTCCGTCGCGTTGTAATTAAATGATTACGCCTAGCGAAATCACTATTCACGTCGCTAACGAATTAATTCTAAATTAATTCGTTCGCCCGAATTAAAATCTAATTTTAATTCCGCGTCGAAATCCAATTTCTAATAATATATCAAATATATTAATTTATCGATTAATTCCAAATTAATCGTTCTCTCTCTCTTTAACTAATATTTTATCCCAGATAAAATATCTCCGCAATTAATCCCAGATTAATTTTCTCTCTCTTCTAATTAATCCTAGATTAATTAAAGTGCGAGTTATGTTGGATAATATGACCCATAGCGTCACTATTTACACAGATCATTGTGTTGTTGTAGCAAATTGACTATGTAATAAGGAAATTGCACTCTCATCATTTGTGATTAGATCACCATAGATATATAAATGAAGAGAGGTCCATATGATTAGTTCCTGGATTGAGATGATATGAGACAGTATCAGTCCACGAAGGATTAATCATTAAATATCCCTAGCCGTAGTATTATCGAGACTGGACATCGATAATGCGGAATAGGCTAGTATTGCACTTGTGTGCGTTATGAGGGCACAACGGCATAGTTCTCATATATATAAGTGTTGGATACTTATGCAAGTGCGATAGGAGGTCGTGTTTCACCGATGGTACGGGAAACAGCTTCGCTCTGGATAGACCCCTCGGAATCCCATTGGTATTATGACTATGTGTCTATGGGAGGCCGAAATCAAGGTAGGTGTGTATAGTCTTAACCTGAGACTTGCATCGCTAATACTTACGATAATCGATAAACTTTGGTTTTGGTGGTAGGGGACTTTAAACAGGTTCTGAGTACACCACTTCTGCGTTTATCAGAGAGTCGTAGAGTATTGGGTGTGATGTCAAGATGGAAGTATCCCTTCAGTCATATTGGAGATGATGTCACGCAGGATACGGTATTAGTGCTCTTAAGTGCTGCGCGGCCATCGGGATATTATGACAAGGTCATGTATATCCGATTATAGAGACTAGTTACCAGACATCCGACATGTGCTTCGTACGGGGCAGACACTTATCCAGCCCCAGGCCTAGCACGTGACTATCCGATACTGGGCCGATATGCACAATACAATTGTATACTACGCTTGATACAGATCTTAAATATTCTTATAAGAATATGTCCGGAGAATTAGGTAGACTTGGTGTTTTGCTAGAAGCCAACCTTGTCTCGTAAATCGGTAGAACGTAGTACTTGGTACGTACGTGATTCGGATACTCCGACGACCGTATTTACTGCCAACATATCCGGGGATCTCATGGGTCGCTTCCCAAAGATTCACCGATGACGTATGACTCGCACTTATATTAATCTGGGATTAATATGATGAGAGAGAGAATTAATCTGGGATTAATTTCGGAGACACTTTATCTAGGATAAAATATCAATTGAAGAGAGAGAAACATTGATTTGGAATTAATCGAGGAATTAATATATTTGATATATTAAACGAAATTAGATTTCGACGCGGAATTAAAATTAGATTTTAATTCGGGCGAGCGAATTAATTTAGAATTAATTCGTTAGCAACGTGAATAATAATTCCGCTAGGCGTAATTATTTAATTCTCGTTGCGACGGAAATTAGTTAATTCGGAATTAGCGAATTTGGGCCCGAAAGTGTTTGCGGACACATTCGTATTTTGAAACGGGTGGAATCCGCAAATCACATCGCGATATCTCATTACTTGACACGAATAGATGATGGATGTATCTAGACACATTTGAGGGATGATACATTGTCTCTATTCTCAATGTGAGGTAATGATCGCATATGATGAATTTTCTTTTGGAGGGAAAACTTTTCACGTTTTTTGAAGAGTTTTTTATCTTAAAAAATTCATTTTGGTATTAGATACATTATTATTGCTTTTCTTTTTCTTGACTTACGGTTTTTGAAACAAATGAAAAAGGAAATTGAAAAGGCAAACTCTCTCCTCTTCTTCTCCTCTCTTCTCTCACGCCATTTTCTGGTTTTCAAGGGGTAGTGAACTACCGAACAGAACAAAAGGAAATGGAGGGAAGCAAGTGTGTTTTGTGGCAAAACAAGAGTGCTAGCACACTCCGGGATCATGCCAAGGTGATAAGGGAAGTATACCCATGAGCAAGGAACGTTTTGATGAAGCTTGGAGCTCGTTTTCTTGATCAAAATGGAGAAAAACAGAAGCACAAACTGCTGCAGTGGGCGCACATGAGCAGTGGGCAGTGAGCAAAATTTCAGTTCGTTTTTGTTGCCAAATCGTCTCTCAACCGCTCGATGTAAGTATTCCGCACTTAAATCGTTGTATTCGCTTATGATTCATGCTTGAGTTTTGATCTTGGGACCTCTAGAAACTCCAACAAGTTATACATCATCGATGAATCTTCAGGAAGCGACCCATGAGATCTCCGGATATGTTGGCAGTAAATACGGTCGTCGGACTACCCGAACACGTAAGTACCTCGTACTAAGTTTATACCGATTTACAAGACAATGTTGGCTTCTAGCAAAGCGCCATGCCTACCCAATTCTCCAGAAATATTCTTACAGGAATATATAGATCTGTATCAAGCGTAGTATACCGTAGTATTGTGTATATCGGCCCAGTATCGGATAGTCACGTGCTAGGGCTGGGGCAAGATAAGTGTCTGCCCCGTCCGAAGCACATGTCGGATGTCTGGTAACTAGTCTCTATAATCGGATATACATGACCTTGTCATAA
>SKCR01025865.1:0-19692 GCA_019454045.1 Zanthoxylum bungeanum | reverse complement strand
GAAGCCATTTGGATCGAAAATAAGTCTACTTAGATTAGATATAGTTCTTTTAGCAGCTGAGCTAGGCGTCAGCACAGGCTAAGGAATTAAAGGTCTCATCGACGATCCAGATATATACTTCTATATCATCAGATTCGTTCGGATCGTACATCGTGGCGATGTGATGATCGTGTAAATCGCGTCAGACGATAATAATTAAACAAATCCGCTGACGAAAACCTTTCCTCAGCAATTGAGCGAACCGTACATAGTTCGGGTGTGGGACACTGAGTGACTGGCTATGTGCCAAGTGGGAGATTGTTGGACAAAATGACCCATAGCTTCACTATTTGCACAGATCATTGTGTTGTTGTAGCAAATTGACTATGTGACAAGGAAATTGCACTCTCATCATTTGTGATTAGATCACCCTAGATATATATAAATGAAGAGAGGTCCCTATGATTAGTTCCTGGACTGAGAATGATATGGACAGTATCAGTCCCCGAAGGATTAATCATTAAATATCCCTAGCCGGAGAGTATTATCGAGACTGGACATCGATAATGCGGAATAGGCTAGTATTGCACTTGTGTGCGTTGTGAGGGCACAACGACATAGTTTTATATATATAAGTATTGGATACTTATGCAAGTGCGATAGGAGGTCGTGTTTCACCGATGGTACAGGAAACAGCTTCGCTCTGGATAGACCCTTCGGAATCCCATTGGTATTATGACTATGTGTCTATGGGAGGCCGAAATCAAGGTAGGTGTGTATAGTCGTAACCTGAGACTACATCGCTAATACTTACGATAATCGATAGACTTTGGTCTTGGTGGTAAGGCTTTAACCGGTTCTGCGTACACCACTTCTGGGTTTATCAAAGAGTCGTAGTGTATTGGATGTGATGTCAAGACGGAAGTATCACTCAGTCATAGTGGAGATGATGTCTCGCAGGATACGGTATTAGTGCTCTTAAGTGCTGCGCGGCTATCGGGATATTATGACAAGGTCATGTATATCCGATTATAGAGACTAGTTACCAGACATCCGACATGTGCTTCGTACGGGGCATACACTATCCAGCCCTAGGCCTAGCACGTAACTATCCGATACTGGGCCGATATGCACATACAATGGTATACTACGCTTGATACAGATCTTAAATATTCTTAGATGAATATGACCGGAGAATTGGGTAGACTTGGTGCTTTGCTAGAAGCCAACCTTGTCTTGTAAATCGGTAAAACGTAGTACTTGGTACTCACGTGTTCGGATAGTCCGTGACCGATTTGACGCCAACAATAATAATCCGGGGATCT
Source organism: Zanthoxylum bungeanum (assembly GCA_019454045.1). Lineage (NCBI taxonomy): Eukaryota > Viridiplantae > Streptophyta > Magnoliopsida > Sapindales > Rutaceae > Zanthoxylum > Zanthoxylum bungeanum. Next base: position 18,388 of record SKCR01025865.1, on the reverse strand, counting down.
CATGGGTCGCTTCCCAAAGATTCACCGATGACGTATGACTCGCACTTATATTAATCTGGGATTAATATGATGAGAGAGAGAATAATCTGGGATTAATTTCGGAGACACTTTATCTAGGATAAAATATCAATTGAAGAGAGAGAAACATTGATTGGAATTAATCGAGGAATTAATATATTTGATATATTAAACGAAATTAGATTTCGACGCGGAATTAAAATTAGATTTTAATTCGGGCGAGCGAATTAATTTAGAATTAATTCGTTAGCGACGTGAATAGTGTTAGACATTGTGTCCCATTGCGTCACTGTTTGTAAATGATATTGTATTATTGTACAAAATTAACTATGTAATAATGAAATTGCCTTTTGCCATTGTAAATATTATTTACTTTGATATAAATGGCGAAAGTCCATATGATTAGTACTGGATTGAGATGATATGGACAGTATCAATCCATAAGGTTTAATCATTAAATATCCCTAGCCGTAGTATTATTGAGACTGGACATCGATAATGCGGAATAGACTAGTATTGCGCTTGTGCACGTTGTGAGGGCACAACGGCATAGTTCTCATATATTTAAGTATTGGATACTTATGCAAGTGCGATAGGAGGTTTTGTTTTACCGATGGTACGGAAAACAGCTTCGCTCTGGATAGACCCCGCGGAATCCCATTGGTAGTATGTCTAGGTGTCTATGGGAGGACGCGCCGATCAGGGTAGGTGTATATGGTCTTAACCTGAGACTTAATCGCTAGTACTTGCGACAATCGGTAAACTTTGTTTTGGTGGTTGGGGGACCTTAACCGGTTCTGTGTACACCTCTTCTGGGTTTATCGAGAATCGTAGTGTACTGGATGTGATGTCAAGATGGAAGTATCGCTTCAGACATATGGAGGTGATGATCACGCAGGACACAGAACTAGTACTCTATAAAGGTTGCAACCGTCGGGACAATATGACTAGGTCAGGATTGTCGATTTAAAGAGACTAGTTGCTTGATGTCCGATATATGTTTCGTACGGGGCAGACACATCTCCAGCCCCAGGCCTAGCATGTGATCATCCGATACTGGATCGATGTATGCAATACTACGGTATATACTACGCTTGATATAGATCTTAATTCCTATAAGAATATTTCTGGAGAATGGGTAGGCATGGCGCTTTGCTAGAAGCCAACCTTGTCTTGTGAATCGGTAAGAACGTATAGTACGAGGTACGGTGCGTGTTCGGATTATCCGACGACGTAGTATTTACTGCCAACATATCCGGAGATCTCTTGGGTCGCTTCCCAAAGATTCACCTATGATATTTGATTCGAACTTAATAATTTGGATTAATTGCGGAGAAACTTTATCTCGGATAAAGTGCCTTATTTAGAGAGAGAGAACGATAATTTGGAATTAATCAGTAAAATTATTATATTCGATATAATAATTGAAATTCGATTTCGACGCGAAATTAAAATTAGATTTTAATTCGGGCATACGAGTTAATTTAGAATTAATTCGTTAGCGACGTAAATAATAATTTCGCTAGGCGGATTATTTATTTAAATTCGATTTAATTAACGTCGCGACGCCAAGTTCGGTATTCGGAAATATCGAACCGAACGCGTGAGTGCACGTGGGCCCGCTTTCATTTGGAAACGTGTGGGGCCCACATGACACATGTCATTATATGTATTTTTATTGATAAGCATTGCATGGTGATAGTGTACATAATACACTCAATTGTTATGCATGGAATTTGAGTGTTTGACACTCTAAGCCTTTGCATGGTTGTGTCATAGATTTATTATATTAATGTAAATATTATGGCATAAATATAAATTGATTTTTGGTATCAAAAATCAACATGAAAAATCTTTCTTCTCTCTCTCACATTGCCGAAAACTGCATGCAGTTTTTTGGTCTTCATCTTCTTCATTTTGGTTGCCAAAAAGCTTGAAGATAGTGTGGTTGTTTGGAACATCTTCTCACATGCAAGGCTAGCACCTTCAAGGGATCAAAAGAGGTGATAGGGAAACCATCTAGAGCAAGGAATTTCACAAAGCTTGGAGCTTTCCACCTTCTTCTCCTCTTGGCCGAATCAATCAACACATGGAGGCTTCCATTTTGGTTTGATTTTCTTCATCAACAAAGCATTGTAAGTATGATTCCGCCATACTTCAAAGTTAAATATATATTCATTTATTGTATTTCAAATGCTTAATCTTTTCTTGGGACAATTATAGAAACCAACAAATAGTATTTCGCTAGGCGAAATTATTTAATTCTCGTCGCGATGGAAATGCGTTAATTCGGAATTAGCGAAACCGAGCCCGAAAGTGTTTGCGAACACATTCGTATTTTGAAACGAGTAGGATCAGCAAATCACATCGCGAAGTCTCATTACTTGACACGAATAGATGATGGATGTATCTAGTCACCTTTATGGGATGATACATTGTCTCATTCTCAATGTAAGATGATGATGCCATTTAATGAATTTTTTAGGAGGGAAAAGTTTTCACGGTTTTTGAAGAGTTTTATCTAAAAAATTCATTTTGGTATATGATACATCATTATTGCTTTTCATTTGCTTCTCACGGTTTTTGAAACAAATTAAAGTGAAAAAGAAAATTGAAAAAGGCACTCTTCTCTCTTCTCTCTCTCTTCTCTCACGCCATTTCTGGTTTTTGTGAAGCAGTGAACTGCCGAAAAATAACAAAAGAAATGGAGGGAAGCAAGTGTGTTTTGTGGCAAAACAAGAGTGCTAGCACACTCCGGGATCATGCCAAGGTGATAAGGGAAGTATACCCATGAGCTGGGACGTTTGATGAAGCTTGGAGCTCGTTTTCGATGTTCAAAATGGCGCAAAACAGACCACCAAACTGCTGCAGTGGGCGCACATGAGCAGTGGGCAGTGAGCAGAATTTCAGTTCGTTTTTTTGTTGCCAAATCGTCTCTCAACCGCTCGATGTAAGTATTCCGCACTTCCGTCGTTGTATTCGCTTATGATTCATGCTTGAGTTTTGATCTTGGGACCTATAGAAACTCCAACAATGGCATCAAGAGCTTAGGTTAAAAGCATGAAAAATGTTAGGGCTAAAATTTGGGCAAACTTGAATTTGAGCATGATAAATTAAATTGGATGGATTTGTATGCTTAATTGTGTTTGAATTGAAGATTGACATGGTCAATTTCAAGAAAAATGGATTGGATCTTTTTTCCCCCAAAATTCCACCTTGGCCGAAAATTTGATGATTAAATTGTCTTGGGATTTTTTGATTTTTGACAATTGGGTGTTGGAAATCATTTGGGATGATGATTTGATATCGATTGTAGAATCAATTGGATTGAATTCGAATCGGATGTAAAATCCCCAAATTGCCAAGAATGTCATAAAGCTTGAAATTGGGTAAAATTGATTTAAGCATGCAATTATGAAATTGGATGATATAAGTATGCTTGAATGTATTTTAATTGATGATTGGTTGGATCAATTGATTAAAAATTGTTTGGAACACATTTCCCCAATTTGAGTATCTTGGCCGAATAGGTATAATGCCCTAAATGTCTTGGAATTTTGTTTCGTTGATCATTGGATGACTTGAAACGATTAGAAGTGTTGATTTAATGTCGATGGTGTGTTTAATTGGATTGAAACGAATCGGACATAAAATCACTCCCTTGGCCGAGACTTAAAGAGCATGTATATGGGGTTTGATTTTAATCAAAATGTGTTGGACATGTGATGATGAAAATGAGCATGATTAATTGTATGAATTGATGTTTTAGAAATGTTAATTTGGGTGATTAATCATGATATACACTTTAGGTAATTAAATTGCGAAATTGGATTTGTGTAATTTAATTAATTGGGCTAATTTTGGAAATTGAGCTTGAATTGTTGTTATTGGGCTTATTGGGCTTTGTTGTACCAAGTTTGTTTTAGGCAAAATTGGTTGGGTCCAATTGGGCCCAAAACCGCATCCATAAAGCCCAAATGAATAATGGACCTTTATGATTTAATTGGGCCTAATGGGCCAAAATTAATTTAAAGGCTTATGGGGTAAATCCCGGATTGGACTTTGGTTACGGGTTTGACCCGAGTTGACCAAAAGACCACGCCTTAAGAAATTAATTAAAAGCCCATTAGACTTTAATTAAATTAATATTGGATATTAATCGGTCTTTGAGACCCGTAGCGATTAAATTGGAATTTAAGTCGAAAAGGGTTTATTATTAAAGTGTGTTATTTAATTTGGAATTAAATAGTCAATTAGAATTAAATACAAATTGAATTGGATTTAATTGTGTAGTTTAATTAATTCGGGAATTCGTACTTTAAGTACTTATTCGCAAAAAACGAGTTGACTCGAACAAAATCAAATCGTTGTTTGAACATTGGATGATCACATAATTATCAGATTAATTAATTGATTAGATTGATTGATAGCATGCTTATATGAGTGATACATGGTTGTGATGCATGAATAATGTATATCGGATGGATATTAGATGGGTGGGGCAATTTTAGAAATTGTTGTAATAAATTCGATTTATTAAATTGGACCTGCGAGTCCAGCCTTATCACCTCTATTCTCTTTGTATTTCTTTCCTCTATTCCCCTCAATGTAAATGAGGTTTCTTTAGAAGTGTAGTGTAACGGGTAGAATAGAAGTAGTACAAGTGCTAGCTTGAGTGAGAAAGGGAGAGATTTGATCTAGGATCAATGTAAAGTATCTATCCGCATATCATTATTATTTATTTTCATACTCGCTTTATTATGTATTTAGAATGCATGTTTAAGGGTGTATGATGATGAGACCTTAACAAAGATAACTAAATTGGTAGCCAATTTGCACGCGAAAAACCCTCGTTAAATATCAAGCGTTTATTTTCCTTCCATTGAGTGATTCTTACTCAAGATCCGAGATTGGCAGGGGTTGTTGGCCAAAGTCAAGCCTTTTCCGTCAAAGATGTGTTTTAATCACGAGGCTTGTTCCATATCGGTGTTGTGTCCAAGTTGTGGTTTGTTGGCCAAAGTCAAGACCATTTCTTGTCCATTGACATTGATTACGAAGCTTCCATGTCAATGGGTCCGCGCTTGACTGGGATCACTAGGGTTTGTTGTGCCAAAGCCAAGGCCTAGTTGATTCAGAGGAAAAAGGTTAGGGTATACATTCGATGTATAGGCATATATAAGATATATGTTTGGGACTTGGATGTCCACCTACTGGATCTAGGAGTTGGATGAGATCCAATTGATCTTCGAGATCTACCTAGTTAATTATCATACAATTTGTTGGCCAAAGTCAAGATTGTGTGATATTTAACGGGATACTAGCCCACTAGGAAACACGGTTTCCCGAGTACTTGACAGAGGGTTAGAGGCTCGACGAAAAATAGTGGGAGGCAAGAATTGAATTTGCAATATTCGTTCAATTACTCGCCATACGCGCTCATTCAAATTATTTCGTCGTAATATTAAATGTTAGTTGGACTAATATTTAAATTGTTGTTTTAATAAACAGTTGGACTGTATTATACTTGATTATATATAATTGGATTATATTAATCAATATATTTGAATTAATTAATTTCAGTTACAGTTGATTTTATAATTGGATTATAGTAATCAATGTAATTGAGGTTAATTAATTTGGATTATATTTGATTATATAGTTGGACTATTATAATCATTATAATATATTAGATATAGTACCACTAATCGTTGATTAAATAGTTGGACTATTGTAATCAAGATAAGAAATTGAAAAGTTGGATATTTAAAATATAATCTGGGATTAAAATATTTTAAATGATTTAATTTTCAAATTGGGAATAAATATTAGGTTACTTTATTTGATAAAATAACTTATTATACCTTACGCCCAAAATTAAGCAAAATAAGTAGAGCATAAAATCTTTGGAAGATTTATGTGATGATGACTTTAATGCTTAATTTAATATACTTGTCATAAATCTAATTTTAGATTTAAGAAGTATTAAAATTGCAATTTATAATTCTTGGAGAATTAATTGACTATTCTAGAGGAGATAAAGTCAAAGTTTGCAATTGGGGATGTAGCACGAGGTGCACATCGTTTCAATATTCTAAAAAAAAAAAAAAAAAAAACCAAGGCTTGGCCTAAGGTTCCTAAAATATTGAAAAGGATAATTTACATATACCAAAATGACTATCATTTGGATATGACAGACACGAAGGAATTAAAGAAAGGGCGAGGCTCTAACTTTAAAAATATTTTTCAAAGTTATGTTCACTACTAGTATTGAAATTAGATTTTAAATACTTAGTATGGTACATAAAATATATGTATTGATGTTCGGAATCTGCTTTGAGCAGGATACTGACTTCAAGCTGAGATTGCTCTGCGAATCGGAAACGGGACGAAAGTCGCTAATTCGACCGTAGATACCTAAGTTTAGGAACTACCGTTCGGGTATGTACTTAAATTAGGAACTGTTATGATGTAACTAGTTTGACTAGAGACATTATCTCTATATCAGTGTTTAATCCGTTACGGATGAAAACCTTTATATTATAGAACACTAAGTGTTTTATTATATAAAGATGATACTGAGATAAATACATTAAATATAAATAACAGAGATTTATATTTTGAATATAAATAAGATCTCAAACATACAAAATGACAAATAATAGCTCAAATTGATTTGATCAATAGAGACTTATTTGTGGCATTGTTGTCTAGGACACAATTTAACGAGACTCGTATATCCACACTTTTGAAGAGTGGGTACTAGGACTGATTTGACTATTCAAATAAGGTCTGCGAATCTAGTTTATTAGGTAAAACACCTAAAACACTATTTACTTGGTAATAGTGTGAAAGCCACCGATCTGTTAGCCCTATTCATGGTGAAATAAGTGGGCCCATATCTAGCTAGGCTAGATGTAAACATGAATATTTCGTGACCTTAACGGATGTGGCATCACATTATGGTTATGTGTTTCTTTTGAAGAACACAATTCGGAAACTTTTAGAGTTTCGACACGAAGTAGATAAACAGATCGGCTATAGTATTATACCGTCGCGGTAAGACCGTAATGAAAATACTTAAGCATTAAGTTTCATACATACATGAAAGAGTATGGTATTCTTTCAGATGAGGACTCCTCCCGAGACACGTCAGTTTGACGGTGTGTCCGAACTAAAAATGAATTTTGTTGGACAAGATAAGGTTTATCACGAGTCGCTCTGAGCTATCATTTCCTTCAAACAGGATGTATTAACAGTGCAAAACTTATTTAGAATAAGGTTCCATATAAATCTGTTTGACAGATATCATATAGGATATGAACAGGAAAGAAACGGGGTTTCTTACTCCTAATAATTTGGGTATGCCAGGCATAACGTTTGGATGATACCAAACTAAGAACCCAAATTGGATAAGTGCCAATATAGGTTATCCTAAGGGAAACCTTAAGTATAGTACTTGTAAATCTCACATGAGAACAATATGATTGTTGCTCACCATGCGGTTTTTCCTGAGATGAATACCGATATGCAGTGGTCAGTGGGAGGATAGTGATACTCGATGAAAATCGGAGTAATACTGTTCAAGGCACGAAGTCCTTAATGGAACACAAACAGTTCATCAATGATGAATCTGTACCATTAATCTTCAAATACACAAGAACTTCGTAGATCGCATAGAGTCAGAAAACAACCTAGGGTATGGGTTTCTGATCTAACCTCATAAAGATATCAATCTTATGAAGGTATATCCACCGACTACGTTTTGAGGAAGTGATACGAGGTATCGACTCCCTATTATGGCAAAGTGCCATGAGTCCAAAATGGATTCCATGTATAACAACTATTTTGGATACTGGTTGTTGTACCACAAGGCATTGTGCCTATTGGTACATTAAACGTCTTCAAGGAAGACATACATGGATGGCAACATACCAACGTACAAAGCTGGGCTTATAACGGAAAGGTATCGTTATCAACATTGTGTTAATAACGATTCATCCTTTTACCTGTTGCCATGGTAAATCCATTTTGAAGATGCTTGTTGATAACTGCATATTTCATTTATGAAATGTGTCAGTTACAGATCAAAATCGCTTTCCTGAAAAGGAAACCTTTTGGAGGATGTTTACAACATCCTGACGATTTTGTATAACCAACAAACGAGGTTGCGGATTATTCAATCCATGTTTGGATTGAAGCAAGCATAAGGTTCTTGGAACTGTCGTTTTGAAATAATCATAATGATTTATGATTTGACTCAAAACGAAATAATTCTTGTGTATATAAGGAGGTTAGTGGGAGAGGGCACTGACAATGAAATTCCATAAAACAATTGTTGAAAGCTTGGCTTTCATGGATATTCTTTCAATAGAAATTCTCCGTAGAATTCTGGGGAGTAACAACCTTTATTAAAGGAATAAAGATCTACTGGGATAGATTTGGAGTTGTTAACACTCTCTGGAAAATTGTACATTTAAAATGTACTTGTATTGGTGTCTCATACGCTTCGAGCATATGGAGTCACGATCGGGTCAATCCAAGTGATAGTCACTGGATTGAAGTTAAGAACATCTGTTAGTATCTTAGAGAACTAAAGATGTTGTCTTAAACTATGAGAATGAGAACTTGAAGTGACTGGGATCACTGCTGCAAGTTTCCAAACAATTAAATACTACGGTACTATAAAGTTTGATTAACGGGACAGTGAGCTGGAAATATCCGAGCAAGATAACTGTTGCCGAATAAACAACAAATGCGGATTATTGCTGCAGCTGAGGCAGCAATAGAAGCCATTTGGATCGAAAATAAGTCTACTTAGATTAGATATAGTTCTTTTAGCAGCTGAGCTAGGCGTCAGCACAGGCTAAGGAATTAAAGGTCTCATCGACGATCCAGATATATACTTCTATATCATCAGATTCGTTCGGATCGTACATCGTGGCGATGTGATGATCGTGTAAATCGCGTCAGACGATAATTAAACAAATCCGCTGACGAAAACCTTTCCTCAGCAATTTGAGCGAACCGTACATAGTTCGGGTGTGGGACACTTGAGTGACTGGCGATGTGCCAAGTGGGAGATTGTTGGACAAAATGACCCATAGCGTCACTATTTGCACAGATCATTGTGTTGTTGTAGCAAATTGACTATGTGACAAGGAAATTGCACTCTCATCATTTGTGATTAGATCACCATAGATATATATAAATGAAGAGAGGTCCCTATGATTAGTTCCTGGACTGAGAATGATATGAGACAGTATCAGTCCCCGAAGGATTAATCATTAAATATCCCTAGCCGGAGTATTATCGAGACTGGACATCGATAATGCGGAATAGGCTAGTATTGCACTTGTGTGCGTTGTGAGGGCACAACGGCATAGTTCTTATATATATAAGTATTGGATACTTATGCAAGTGCGATAGGAGGTCGTGTTTCACCGATGGTACAGGAAACAGCTTCGCTCTGGATAGACCATTCGGAATCCCATTGGTATTATGACTATGTGTCTATGGGAGGCCGAAATCAAGGTAGGTGTGTATAGTCTTAACCTGAGACTTACATCGCTAATACTTACGATAATCGATAGACTTTGGTCTTGGTGGTACAGGCTTTAACCGGTTCTGCGTACACCACTTCTGGGTTTATCAGAGAGTCGTAGTGTATTGGATGTGATGTCAAGACGGAAGTATCACTCCAGTCATAGTGGAGAAGATGATGTCTCGCAGGATACGGTATTAGTGCTCTTAAGTGCTGCGCGGCTATCGGGATATTATGACAAGGTCATGTATATCCGATTATAGAGACTAGTTACCAGACATCCGACATGTGCTTCGTACGGGGCATACACTTATCCAGCCCTAGGCCTAGCACGTAACTATCCGATACTGGGCCGATATGCACAATACAATGGTATACTACGCTTGATACAGATCTTAAATATTCTTAGATGAATATGACCGGAGAATTGGGTAGACTTGGTGCTTTGCTAGAAGCCAACCTTGTCTGTAAATCGGTAAAAGTAGTACTTGGTACTCACGTGTTCGGATAGTCCGATGACCGATTTGACTGCCAACATATCCGGGGATCTCATGGGTCGCTTCCCAAAGATTCACCGATGACGTATGACTCGCACTTTATTAATCTGGGATTAATATGATGAGAGAGAGAATTAATCTGGGATTAATTCGGAGACACTTTATCTAGGATAAAATATCAATTGAAGAGAGAGAAACATTGATTTGGAATTAATCGAGGAATTAATATATTTGATATATTAAACGAAATTAGATTTCGAAGCGGAATTAAAATTAGATTTTAATTCGGGCGAGCGAATTAATTTATAATTAATTCGTTAGCGACGTGAATAGTAATTTCGCTAGGCAAAATTATTTAATTCTCGTCGCGATGGAAATGCGTTAATTCGGAATTAGCGAAACCGAGCCCGAAAGTGTTTGCGAACACATTCGTATTTTGAAACGAGTAGGATCCGCAAATCACATCGCGAAGTCTCATTACTTGACACGAATAGATGATGGATGTATCTAGTCACCTTTATGGGATGATACATTGTCTCTATTCTCAATGTAAGATGATGAGCCATTTAATGAATGTTTTAGGAGGGAAAAGCTTTTCACGGTTTTTGAAGAGTTTTTATCTAAAAAATTCATTTTGGTATATGATACATCATTATTGCTTTCATTTGCTTCTCACGGTTTTTGAAACAAATTAAAGTGAAAAAGAAAATTGAAAAAGGCACTCTGTCCTCTTCTTCTCCTCTCTTCTCTCACGCCATTTCTGGTTTTTGTGAAGCAGGCAGGAACTGCGAAAATAAACAAAAGAAATGGAGGGAAGCAAATGTGTTTTGTGGCAAAACAAGAGTGCTAGCACACTCCGGGATCATGCCAAGGTGATAAGGGAAGTATACCCATGAGCTGGGAACGTTTTGATGAAGCTTGGAGCTCGTTTTCGATGTTCAAAATGGCGCAAAAACAGACCACCAAACTGCTGCAGTGGGCGCACATGAGCAGTGGGCAGTGAGCAGAATTTCAGTTCGTTTTTGTTGCCAAATCGTCTCTCAACCGCTCGATGTAAGTATTCCGCACTTCCGTCGTTGTATTCGCTTATGATTCATGCTTGAGTTTTGATCTTGGGACCTATAGAAACTCCAACACTCACCCCCAAACTGATATTGATATGGGCCTCGCCCCCATGCTGATACTGATTTGGGCCTCGCCCCCATGCTGATACTGATTTGGGCCTCCCCCATGCTGATACTGATATGGGCCTCGCCCCAAACTGATACTGATATGGGCCTCACCCCCAGAATGCCATACCCGGCAAGACTGATACTGATATTGATGTGGGCCTCGCTCCCAGAGTGCCATACCCGGCAAGACTGATATTGATGCTAACGTGGGCCTCGTCCCCAGAGTGCCATACTCGGCAAGACTGATATTGATATTGTGATGGTTCATTTCAACATACGGTTATCGTGTGGGGTGGTCCATTCCCGAACCGTTACTGTGATTTGGTCCTTTCTCGAACTGTTACTGTGAGGTGATCCATTCTTGAACCGCGTTCCATTCTCGGAGTGTTATTCTCGGCTTGTTCATTCCTGAACCGTGCTCCATTCTCGGAGTGCCATTCTCGGCTTGTTCATTCCCGAACAGTGCTTCATTCTTGGAGTGATATTCCCGGCTTTCTGATGATGTGTGGGTCTCAACCTGGGACTCATCCCCAAAACTGATACTGATGATGTGATGGTTCATTCCCGAACCGTGTTGTGAGGTGGTCCATTCCCGAAACGTGCTGAATGTGGGCTTTATTCCCTGGGCTTCATTCCCGAAAACTGGTGATATATGGGCCTCGACCCTCTGAGATTCATTCTCGAACTGATACTGATGTGGGCCTCGCCTTTGTGACTCATCCCCAAAACTGATGCTGACGTGGGCCTCAACCCTGGGACTCATCCCTAAAATTGCTGATAATGATGCGGGCCTCGACCTTGGAATTCATTCTCGGATTCATTCCAAAACTCTAACAATGTGAACATCGGCCCTAGGATTAATTCCTGGATTCATTCCGAAACTCTGACGATGTGGGCCTCGACCTTGGGATTCATTCTCGGAACTCTATTGATGTGGGCCTCGACCCTGGGATTCATTTCAAAATTCTGACGTTGTGGGCCTCGACCCTGGGATTCATTTAAAAATTCTGAGGATGTGGGCCTCGGCCCTAGGATTCATTCCAAAACTCTGACGATGTGGGCCTCGACCCTGGGATTCATTCCTGAAACTGCTGATAATGCAGGCTTCACCCCCTGGGATTCATTCCCGAAACTAATGATGCTATGTTTCTATTTCTGGTTGGCTTGCATTTGCCGCTTTCTCATTTCTTTCAAACCTGCGAATACAAAACACAAAACAAACACAAAAGATAATGAAAAATATGTTACGTGTATGCATGCATGCATGAATGAATTTTCTATTCCGTTGGGTTAGGTCTTCTACCAGTTCTCCAGGTGATCGCTCAATCTTCTCTCTGGTCTCATGATTCAATATCTTGTTATGTCCCAGATTCGCGAGGTGGAGACTGGTCGCCCCCAGTCTTGGTTTAGCTTTCTGCTCTCTGCTGTTTGCACTTGGTCAAGATGAACCACATGGTGGGGGCCTTCCATATAATCATACTATATTACATGCTACGAAATAGTCCCAATAGTTATACATATCACTGTCCTCACAAAATGCTCAGTAATGAAACCAGAGAACCTTCAAAACACCCAATGCAACTCAAAAATCCCAGTTTAGGGTGGAGTGGGCTATCTTCCTTTCACATTTATATCCTTTATCTACTTTTAAAGGTTATGATTTAATCAAGATAATCTAAGGGTCAAAATCTTGACAACACATTAATGAATTTGATTCAAAAGTTGGCTTGACTTTTATGTTGACAAAATAATGGCCATTAAATTTATTTTGACTAAATCATAACCATTAAAAAGAGATAAAGGAAATAATGCAAAAGGATAATAGCCCATCCCGTTAGGGTTTGTCGGTGAGAGAGGTTATTTTCACGAAGAATGGGTTTGCTTAGGTGCCGAGAAGAGCTTTAGGGTTATGGTTCTTTGATGAGAGGGAACTGTGTGTTCAGACGATGGAGGCTGCGTGAGTCTTCTGTTGTTGTGAGAGAGAGAGAGAGTCGTATGTTTCAGGTGGGAGAGAGTGAAGTGACGGTGGCGTGAGGCTACTTTGGCGTGAATCAGTATGTTATGTGTTTGGCATGTTGAGAGAAAAGAGAAGAGGGAAGAGTGAGGGAAAGAAGAGAGAGATGAGGGGCTGTGTGTGCTTTTGTTTTGGTGGCTGCCGAGTGGGTCTGTTAAGGTTTCTTTGATGTGGTTGATTCAGTGCATTGGTCGGGTCGGGAAGAAGGAGGAAGCCGTGAATCAAAGGGAAAAAAGGCGTGAAGCTTCATGGTAGAAGAGAGATGGAAGAGAGAGCAGAGATACAGTCCTTGAGGCTATTAGCAGAAGCAGAGTTACCTGAAACAAGAATGGGCCGCACAGAGATTTTGAACAGTTAGCACTACTGGATGAAAAAAGGATAAAGTCCTTGCATCACATGCAGATATATCATAGGAGACTAGCCTAAGCATCCAACAAGAAGGTGCGTCCTACTAAGATCAGAAAGGGGTGATTTGGTACTTAAGCAGTCGAGGCCATCGACGACAGACCCAAGAGGAAAGTTCAGACCTAACTGGGAAGGACCTTAGATAGTGCATAAAGTAATGGGAAATGAGGCAGTGAGACTGTCAGATTTGGAAGGGAATGAGTTCACCGAGTCGATCAACGTGGATAGATTTAAACAGTACTTCGCTTGAGAAAGAGAAGACCTGGCAGAAGACCTAACCCAACAGGATAAGGAATTTATGCATGCATGCATACACATAACGTATCTGCATTCTTTTTTGTGTTTTGTTTTGTATTCACAGGTTTCAAAGAAGAAAAGAAGAAAGTGGCAAATACAAGCCAACCAGAAGCAACAACGCATCAGTATCAGTCTGTGGGCCGAGGCCCACATCAGTATTAGTTTGGGGATGTGTCCCAGGGTCGTGACCCACATCAGCATCAGTTTTGGGGATGAGTCCTGGGGGTCGAGGCCCACATCAGCATCAGTTTTGGGGATGAGTCCCAGGGTCGTGACCCACTCATCAGTAATTTTGGGGATGTGTCTCAGGGTCGTGACCCACATCAGTTTCAATTTTTAGGGATGAGTCCCAGGGTCGAGGCCCACATCACGTCAGTATCAGTGGGGATGCATCCTAGGGTCATGACCCACATCAGCATCAGTTTTGGGGATAAGTCCCGGGGGGCGAGACCACATCAGCATCAGTTTTGGGGATGAGTCCTAGGGTCGTGACCCACATCATCAGCAGTTTTGGGGGATGCGTCCCAGGGTCGTGACCCCACATTGTCAACATATCGGGATGCGTCCCAGGGTCAAGGCCCCGTGTTTTTGGTTACAGTTATCGGGATGTGTCCCAGGGTCATTGGCCCCCTGTATCATCAGTTTTGGGGATGCGTCCCAAGGTCGTGACCCATATTGTCAATGTTATCGGGATGCGTCCTAGGGTCGAGGCCCCCGTTGTCGGTTGTAGTTATCAGGATGCATCCTAGGGTCGTTGGCCCCCTGCATCATCAATTTTGGGGATGCGTCCCGGGGTCGTGACCCACATTATCAGCGGTATTGGGATGCGTCCCAGGGTCGAGGCCCCCATTTTCGGTTGTAGTTATTGGGATACGTCCCAGGATCGAGGTCCATTGCGTCATCAACTCAGATCGAAGCAGTAGGCAAGTCAGGTGGCAGCTGGCGAGCCAGGTAAGTAAAATTACATTGCACAACTTTGATAGGATTGTCATTGTCACACACTGCAAAAGTCCCAACAAAGTGGGGGCGACTGTAGGCACTGCATTTTGCATATTAGTCCCGATGATGAGTCTCGTATGGAGGGCACTACTCTTTAGGTTGCGAAAGTCGCGGGAGATAAATGTCGGAAGGGGAAATTCAGAATAAGTATGTCATTCAAATTCAATTCACATGTTCACTGCTTTCGTTCGTGCTGCGTTCGTGAACACGTTCGAACGTCAAGCAGATTGCGGGTGTTCGTGCAGCGTTCGAATCGTCATTCGACGGTGTCTGGGTACTTCTGGTTTGTTGCTAGCCTCACGCCCAAAGCCCAATTAGCACCAAAAACCCCACCCAAAAAATAACAAAACACATATTTAACACATGGTGAATTAAAACAAATCAAATAAAATCTAAATAATCATATACCTAATGAAAACAAATCAAATAAATCCATTCCTAATTTGAACAAATCACTCCCTAATTTAATTAGATGTTTTCCTTGTGATATACTAATTAGAAATATTCACCCATAATTGCATGATTCCCTTTCCTATTCACACAGAGGAAACCCTAGCCTTTGCCTATAAAAGAAAACACAAATCTAACCCTTGCTGTGTCCTAGCTCTACACGCCCAAGACAAGAATAGCAAGCAAAATAATTATCTTCTCCCCCTCATTCTAGCAACTGAAAACATCACCCTTAAACACTCATTCCTGCACGCATACGGCCTCTAAAACAGCCATGCAGGAGCAGTGACTAAATAAACTACCTTAAAACACACCACCGTAACCACCAAAATAGTCCCTGAAACTGCAATGCAGTGACCGAAAAATTACCCCCCCAAACAGCAGCCCAAACACCGAAAACAGTAGCAAAAAATAGTCCCTCAATATAGCAAAACAATGACCAAAAAAACTGCACTGTAAAACCCTTAAATTACCGCAAGAAATAGCAGCAAAACAGAGGAAACGACAGCTGAAAACAGCAAAGCGGCGAACGAGAGCAGTGGACCAGTGAACCAGAGGAGTTGCGGAGCATCAACCCTTCCGACGGCCGTGTAACGCACTTTCGAGAGACGACCTAATAGGTTAGACCTAAGGGCACCCTTCTTATTTATTCTAATCTTTTTTGTTGTTTATTAGAATTTCTTCGCATGAAAGTTGTTTGTTGATATATGTTGTGGTCCTTGAATAATTGTAACATGTGTTCTCTTTTGTGGTATATCGGATGGAAACCCGGACGTAAATTTCTTAGCCGAATCCGAATGGACGGTATTACGGTTTGCACTCGGGATACAATGCCACGTACCACTTGAGAGATTCACACATTTTGTTTCATCCAACCTTGTATTCGAGCATGATTGGGTTGCTAGTATGTTATTTATTTTTTAAGCATGATTTAGTCGTTAGTATGCTATTACTTTCTGCACGTTACTTATTTATGCATGATGATATAGTGCGCATGGCCTAACTAGGGTGGATTAAAGGTCCTCTATTCGAGGGAAATGCCTAAAGGCTACCTTTTCCACGATATTTTGCCGCGCCGGACGGAGTATGTTTGATTGAATGTGAGATATATTTAATTGAGATACGAGGTCCTATATTACTGTGGTCTTTATTTTATATGCATTGTAATATAATACGCATGGGCTAACTAGGGTGGATTAAAGGTCATCTATTCGAGGGAAATGCCTGAATGCTACCTTTACGACGATGTTTTGCCGCGCCTTTATTATGTCATTTATCCTTTGCATATCATTGCTTTATTTACGCATGCATTGCATTATTGTGCGCATGGGCTAACTAGGGGGATTAAAGGTCCTTTATTCGAGGGAAATGCCTAAAAGGCTACCTTTTCCATGATGTTTTGCTGCGCCGAACGAGGTGCACCCGATTGAATGTGAATATTGTTCCATCGGGCACATGAGGTCCTACATTGTGTATTTATTTATCCATATATGTGTTTGTGTCATTTCAGATGCCATTTTGGCAATCTCGTTTGAACGCGTTTCCAAACCTCTACACGAACGCATGCATTCTGTCTCATTCCGTTCGAACACATTTACGAAACGCTACACGAACGTATGCATTATGTCTTATTTCCGTTTGAAAGCGTCTCAGAACGCTACTCGAACGCTTGCATTCTATTTACGTTCGAATGCGTTACGAATGCTACTCGAACGCGCATGTATTTTATTGTATCATGCATCAGGTCTCATCCCGTTCGAACGTGTTATCAAATGCTATATGAACGCGGACATTTTGTTTATCATTCGAACGCGTTACCAAACGTTACTCGAACCCTTGCATTATGTTTACCGTTCGAACACGTTTACGAACGCTATATGAATGCGCATATACTGGACATATTCCTTTATCATGTTTCATGCATGTTTGTTCCCTTAGTCATTCCCTTCCCCATCATATGTTTAGTTAGCTCTCTTCAATATTTATGCACTTAATTGCCTCTCTTTAATATGCATGCTTGTACAATGATTATTTATTTGCATATTTGTGTTTATCAGTATAATGTGTTTATGAAATTACATGCTTGTCGTTATTCCAATTTATTTTTTTATGCATGAACTTAGAAGTAGATTATCCTTGGAAATATATGTTGCTTAGGCTTGGTTAGATTATTGCACAAATCATATCATTACAAGTGGCATAAGTAAGGGACCATTTTGAACCCAACAGTTTGAGGTCTTCCCTTGCGAGGGGTGAGTGCGACCTTAAATCATTTTCCCGGTTCACATCGGGTGGTGACTCCATGTTATTTCTCTGGTTTAGTTCCCCTGCGGGCTATTCCGTACTCCCAACCGGTTTAGCCCAGGACAACGTCGCCGATTTCTGTGTCCTACACTTCCTCTAGGAGGTTCTTATTAAGGAAAGTTGTTTTGACATCCATCTGCCAAATCTCATAATCAAAATGTGTAGCTAGTGCCAGTAAAATTCAAATGGACTTTATCATTGCAACAGGCAAGAAGGTTTCCTCATAGTCAATTCCTTGGATTTGTATATAACCTTTCGCCACCAACCTAGCCTTATAGGTTTGGATGTTGCCTTCTGCATCAGTTTTACGCTTGTAAATCCATTTGCAGCCTATGGGTTTTATCCCTTCAGGTGCATCTACCAAGTCCCAGACTTGATTCTAATACATAGAGTCTATTTCGCATTTCATGGCCTCAAGCCACTTGACTGAATCAATGTCACGCATTGCTTAGTCATAACTGGTGGGATCGTCATTATCTATGACCTGATCATGTTCCTCATCAATATGGA
Source organism: Zanthoxylum bungeanum (assembly GCA_019454045.1). Classification (NCBI taxonomy): domain Eukaryota; kingdom Viridiplantae; phylum Streptophyta; class Magnoliopsida; order Sapindales; family Rutaceae; genus Zanthoxylum; species Zanthoxylum bungeanum. Next base: position 181 of record SKCR01025865.1, on the reverse strand, counting down.
AACCATATCTTTCAGGCTCATGTCTTTCCCTACCCGACCTTTTAAGTTCATAACCTTGTGGTTGTTCCGTCGCTGCCCTTTTGAGGGGCCTAGGGTTTAGATCTATGTTAGTTTGTTCTTCTCATACCTCATCGAGGTCAAGTCTACTCCCACTATATTTCTTGAGAAGGAATTCATTCTC
>SKCR01025864.1:0-19695 GCA_019454045.1 Zanthoxylum bungeanum | reverse complement strand
CTTTATCTTGGATAAAGTGCCTAATTTAGAGAGAGAACGATTAATTTGGAATTAATCGATAAAATTATTGTATTCGATATAATAATCGAAATTCGATTTCGACGCGAAATTAAAATTAGATTTTAATTCGGGCATACGAGTTAATTTAGAATTAATTCGTAAGCGACGTAAATAATAATTTCGCTAGGAACGATTATTTATTTAAATCCGATTTAATTAACGTCGCGACGCAAGTTCGGTATTTCAGAAATATCGAACCCGAACGCGTGAGTGGACGTGGGCCCACTTTCATTTGGGAACGTGTGGGGCCCACATGACACTTGTCATTATATGCATTATTTTATTGATAAGGCATTGCATGTTAATAGTGTACAAAACACTCTAAGGCATTGCATGGTGATAGTGTGCATTACACTCAAAGGCTTTGCATGGAGTTTGAGTGTTTGACACTCTAAGCCATTGCATGGTTTATGTCATAGATTTATTATTTATTTAATAAATTATAACATAAATATAAATTGATTTTTGGTAAAACAAAGATCAATTAAGACTTTACACAAAATCTCTCTTCTCTCTCAAATTGCCGAGAACTCCATTGACAAGGGCAAGGAAGATTTGATCTTCTATTTCTCCAATTTTGCTAGCACAAGCAAGGGATCAAAAGAGGTGATAGGGAAACCATCAATATAACCCTTTAATAGATTTCCTTACAGGATAGACATATACCTGTCGGGCCGGGGTATCCATAATTGGAACTTAACTTAATGAATCCAGATAATTTGGTTGACATAGACATATGGTTCAATTGGGTTAAACTGGGTAGTTGCGTTTGACCATCGACATAGGCTTTTGCATAATTTAGTGTTTCAGGTTAGTAAACCGATTTATTACACAAACATGAAATAACCACTTCATCTTTTAAAATGTATTAGAAAGATTCACAACCCTAGATAGTTTCCTAATATTGAATTGTCGCAAGTATTAGCGATGCAAGTCTCAGGATACAGATTCCCATAGACAGATAGTCATACTACCAATGAGATTCTGAGGGGTCTATCTAGAGCGAAGCTGTTTCCATACCATCGATAAACAGAACCTCATATTTACACTTGCATGAATATCCAATACCCAAATATATGAGAACTATGATGTCACGCTTCCATAACACGCACAAGTGTAATACTAGCCTATTCTGCATTATCGATGTCTAGTCTCGATAATACTATGACTAGGGATATTTAATGATTAAACCTTACGTGGATTAATACTGTCCCATATCTTATTAATCTGGTATTATCATCATATGAACTTTTATCATATATATATATCCCGGTAATCCAATTACAAATGATAAAAGTGCAATTTCCTTTGTCACATAGTTAATTTGTAAAACAACATAATGTTATGTACAAATAGTGATGTTATAGAATAACTCATCAGTTCCCAGGACTATCCTGAGGTTTTATTCCCAATCTGAAAATTAGAGCTGTTTAAAGACAATTTCACCTAGGATTATGTTCTAAACTTTAATCTTTCAGTTATCCTGATTCCAATAGTCCAACTATCGAATCATGATTTCGGGTACAATCTAATATAATGATTACTATAGTCTAACTATATAATCAACTAAAATTTGATTGGTTAAATTCAAATATATTGATACTATAATCTAATTATATAATCAACTATATTGAAGTAGTTTGAATACAGTCCAACTGTTTAATTTAAAAAAACAATTAAATATTAGTCCAAATAATATATTTATTAATTAATGACGAAAAATGAAATGAGCGCGTATTGGCAAGTATCTAGACGAAATTGAAATTTAATACTTGCCTCCCACTATTTTTCGGCGAGCCTCTAACCCTATGTTGATTACTCGGGAAACCTTGTTTCCTAGTGGGCTAGGATCCCGTTAAATAACACACAACCTTGACTTTGGCCAACAAGTTGTATGAAACTTAACTACGTAGATCTCTAAGATCAATTGGATCTCATCCAATTCCTAGATCCAGTAGATGGACATCCAACTCCGAAACATATATCTAATATATGCCAATATATATGATATATTCCCTAACCTTTTTCCTCTGAATCAACTAAGCCTTGGCTTTTGCACAACAAACTTAATGATTCCAGTTAAGCGGGACCCATCCGTAAAGGTCACGAAATATTCATATCCACCTCTAGTCTAGCTAGACATGGGCCCACTTGCTTCACTATGAACTAGGGCTAACAGATTGGTGGCACTTACACTTTTACCAAGTAAATGTGTTTTAAGCACTTTGCCCAATAAACTAGATTTGTAGACTTTATTTGAATGTAATCAAATTTGTCCTAGTATCCACTCTTCAAAAGTGTGGATATACGAGTCTTGTTTAATTATGTCCCAGACATCAATGCCACAATTAAGTTTCAACTGATTAATTCAGTTCGAGCTATTTGTTTGTCATGTCATATGTTTGAGATTTATTTATATTCAAAATATAAATACTGTTTTTCACATCTAATGGTTTATCTCAATATCTTCTTTATATAATAAAACACTTTAGTGTTCTAGGATATAAAGGTATACCGGCAACGGGTTAAACCCTGATATAGAGATAATGTATCTAGTCAAACTAGTTACATTTTAACAGTTTCCTAATTTAAGTACACACCCGAATGGTAGTTCCTAAACTTAGGTATCTACGGTTAGAACAGCGACTTTCGTCCCGTTTTCAATTCACAGATTAATCTCAATCTGAAGTCAGTATCCTGCTTATAGCAGATTCTGCACATCAGTACATATTTATGTACCACACTAAGTATCTAAAACCCATTTTTAATACTAGTAGTGAATATAATTATGACAAACATATTTGAAGTCAGAGCCTTGCTCATCTTCAATTCCTTCATGTCTGCCTTGTCCAAACGGCAGTCACGCTTCCGCGATCCCGTTTGCCATATTTTAGCCATACATTTTGGGATATGTCCTTTATCTTCCCAGAAGATTATAATGATTTTGCCTTTGCCCTTTTCGGTACCCCAGAAGCCTATGGCCAAGCCTTGGTCTTTCGGAATGTCGAAGTAAGGTGCGCCTTGCACTTCTTGCCTTATTGCAAACTTTGACTTTGTCTCTTTGAGAAAAGCCATTAACTCTCCAAGAGTTTATTACTGCAATTTAGTACTTCTAAGATCTAAGAATAGATCTATGAAGATCCTTCAATTTCATTGTCATACTTTAAGGATCTAATCCTTAGTTCTGATTAAGAAATTAAGGAGTCTATTTGGCAAGCTTATTGGATTAAGCACTAAAGATATCATCACATGAATGTTCCAAATATCATGCTCTACTATTTTCTTAACTCCGGGCTTAGGCCTAATATGTTATTTTATCAAATAAAGTAACTTATTAGTTTCCAGGACCATCTTGAAATTTTATTCCCAATTTGAAAATTATAGTCGTTTAAAACATTTTCCCCGGGATTATGTTTTAAACACTAATCTTTCAATTTTATTTTGATTCTAATAGTCCAACTATTTAATCAACGATTTAGGTACTATTTATTATAATGATTACTATAGTCCAACTATATAATCAACTATAATTTAATAGGTTAATTTAATTATATTGATTAGTATAATCCAATTATAAAATCAACTATTAATTGAAATAGTTTGAATACAGTCCAACTGTTTTATTAAGGTCCATTAGGCCAAATCAAGGAATAACCCCATAAGCCTAGAAACCAATTTAGGCCCATTAGGCCCAATTAAAATATTAAGGTCCATTAGTCATAATTGGACTTTATGGAAAAGGTTTTGGGCCCAATTGGACCCAACCAATTTTCCTAAACCAATCTTGGTACAATCAAGCCCAATTCGCCCAATAACAACTTTTAAGCCCAATTTCCAAAATTAGCCCAATTAATTAAATCACAAAAATTCCAAATTTCATATTTAATTAACCAAAGTGTATAACATAATTAATTACCCAAATCAATATTTCCAAAACACCAATTAGCCTAATTAATCATGCTCATTAACAACAAAACATGTCAAACACATTTTTATCAAAAATCAAACCCATTTCATGCTCATATATGTCTCGGCAAATTGGGTATATTTTGTCCAATTTCAAATCCAATCCAATTGAATCCAATTCAACATTAAATCAACATTCCCAATTGATTTCAAGTCATCCAATGAATCAAAAAAAAAAAAAAATCCAAGACATTAGGGCTTATATCATTCTCGGCCAAGCAAAAGATTTTGGGGGAAAATTGTTCCAAATAATATTTCATGAAATTGATCCAATGAAACTTCAATTAAACTACATTTAAGCATACTCAATCATCCAATTTCATCAAATCATGCTCAAATACATTTTACCCAATTTTAACCCTAAATTCAAGTTTCATGCTTTTACTCGCTCTGATACCATTGTTAGGTTTCTCTAAGTCCCGAAGATCGATTATCAAGCGTAAAATAACATTTGAATACATCGAGGAAGTCACGGAATACTTTCATCGATCGGTTGAGCAACGCGAGGGACAATAAAAATTCATTTTTTCCCTCCTTGAGCTCTCGGCAATGAGCATGTTTGGTTTCCTCCAAGAATCGGCAATGGTCCTCTATGAAAGCTCCAAGCTTAGTGATGAAATTCCATGCTCACAAGTGGGTTTCCCTATCACCTTTATATGTCTCCATTGTGTGCTAGCGCTCTTGATTTTTGCCACAAAAATCACTCTTTGCTTCTCCTTCATTCTCGGTGATGATAGAAAACAGAAGAAGAAATTGGTCCTAGACCGTGTGAGAGAGATGAAGTTTTGGGTCCAAAACCGTGAGCCTTGAGGAAAGAGAGAGAGATGGAAAATGTGTATGTCTTAATTAATTTCCAAAATCAATTAAACATAAACCAAATATTTGATTTTCAAAAAGTCAAACAAGTACAAGTATTAAAGCTTATCCATCTACCACCATCAATCAATCAAGTGACAAATTGTCACATCACTCAAAGTGACATGTGATTTGACGCTTGATGTGACTAATGATTTGACGCTTGATGTGACTTGCGTGCCGCACTCGAATTCGAAATGCGAATGCGCTCACAAATAATCCCGGGCTCGGGTTTGCTAATTCCAAATTAATGAATTTTTCGTTGCGACGTAATTAAATAATTATGCCTAGTAAAATCACTATTCACGTCGCTAACGAATTAATTCTAAATTAACTCGTTCGCCCGAATTAAAATCTAATTTCAATTTCACGTCGAAATCCAATTTCGTATAATATATCGAATATATTATTTTATCGATTAATTCAAAATTAATCGTTATCTCTCTTTTAATAATATTTTATCCCAGATAAAATATCTCCGCAATTAGTCCCAGATTAATTTTCTATCTCTACTAATTAATCCTAGATTAATAAAGTGCGAGTCATACGTCATCGGTGAATCTTTGGGAAGTGACCCATGAGATCCCCAGATTGTTGGACAATTATGACCAATAGCGTCACTATTTGTACAAATCATGGTGTTGTTGTACAAATTAACTATGTGACAAAGGAGATTGCTCTCTTATCATTTGTGATTAGATCGCCTAGATGTATAAGTGATATGAGGTCCTTATGATTTGTTCCTGGATTGAGAATGATATGAGACAGTATCAATCCATGAAGGATAAATCATTAAATATCCCTAGTCAGAGTATTATCGAGATTGGACATCGATAAATGCGTAAAAGACTAGTACTACACTTGTGCGAGTTGTGAGGGCAGAACGACATAATTCTCATATATTTGGGTATAGGATACTCATGCAAGTGTAATAGGAGGTTGTATTTTACCGATGGTACGGGAAACAGCTTCGCTCTGGATAGACCCCATCGGAATTCCATTGGTAGTATGACTATGTGTCTATGGAAGTCCGAAATCAGGGTAGGTGTATTGGTTTTAACCTGAGACTTGCACCGCTAATACTTGCGACAATTAATATGCTTTGGTTTTGGTCATCCATGGCTTTAACAGGTTCTGTGTACGCCTCTGCTGGGTATATTGAGAATCGTAGTATGTTGGGTGTGATGTTAAGATGGAAGTATCACTCCAGTCATATGGAGATGATGATCGCGTAGGGATACAGAACTAGCTCTCTAAAGGGTTGCAACCATCGGGATAATATGACTTGGTCATGATTATCCGATAATAAAGAGACTAGTTGCTAGTAATCCGATATATGTTTTGTACGGGGCAGATACTGTACCAGCCACAGGCCTTGCATGTGATCATCCGATAGTGGATAGAAATACGCAATACTATGTATACTGCGCCTGATATAGTTTGCTTATTCCTTTAAGCATGTTTCGGGGAGAATTTGGTAGGCATGGCGCTTTGCTAGAAACCAACCTTGTCTTGTAAATCGGTATAAACGTAGTACTAGGTACTTACGTGTTCGGATAGTCCGACGATCGAATTTACTGCCAACATATCCGGGGATCTCATGGGTCGCTTCCCGAAGATTCACCGATGACGTACGACTCGCACTTTATTAATTTGGGATTAATTAGATGAGAGAGAAAATTAATCTGGGGTTAATTGCGGAGATATTTTATCTTGGATAAAATATCATTTAAAGAGAGAAAATGATTAATTTGGAATTAATCGATTAATTAATATATTCGATATATTAAACGAAATTAGATTTTGACGCGAAATTAAAATTAGATTTTAATTCGAGCAAACGAATTAATATAGAATTAATTCGTTAGCGACGTGAATAGTGATTTCGCTAGGCATAATCATTTAATTACGTCGCAACGGAAAATTCATTAATTTGGAATTAGCGAACCCGAACCTGGGATTGTATGCGAGCGTTTTCGAATTTCGAATTCGAGACCGGCATGCAAGTCAAATCAAGCGTCAAATCATTAGTCACATCAAGCGTCAAATCACATGTCACTCTGAGTGATGTGTCAATTGATTGATTGATTGATGTGACTTGATGGAATGCATTTATGGCTTATTTTTGGTAAAAGTATTAATTGATTTTTTGAAAATAAATTGTGTATTAGATACACTTTTATGAACCACCAACTTATTCTCTCTCATGGCTCACGAATTGGAGCCAAATTCCTCTCTTCTTTTTCGGCCTTAGAGGCATTTTCTTGTTCTATTTTTCTAGGCAGAAACCGAGCTTGAAGGGAAGCAAAGTGGCAAATTTGTGGCAAATTTCTTGAGTGCTAGCACACTTATGAGACATGCGAAGGTGATAGGGAAGTCCACCCATGAGCATGGAATCATACCACGAAAGCTTGGAGCTTGGAGGAAGACACAAAGCCGAAAATGGAGGACCTCCACACAGCTCACTACCGAGCTTGACAGAGGGCAAAAAAATCATTTTTTTGTCTCCCGCGTCGCTCAATCGATCAATGAAAGTATTCCGCAACTTCCTCGATTGTATTCGCACTTATTTATTGCTTGTTATTCGATCCTCGGGACCGTAGAAACTCCAACAATGGTATCAGAGCGGAGTAAAAGCATGAAAACGAAATAGGGCTTAAAATTTGGGTAAATTGATTTTGAGCATGATTTGGTTAAATTGTTTGATTGATTATGTTTAAATGATATTTAATTGAATTTTGATTGGATCAATTTCATGAAATTGTGATTGGATCATTTTGTTTCCTCAATTGGATGGCTTGGCCGAATTGAACATAGCCCTAAATGTCTTGGATTTTGATTTTTTGATTCACTGGATGAGTTAAAATCATTCGGGAAATGTTGATTGTGGATTTAATTTGATTGAAACCGAATCGATTCTGAAAATCCCCTTTTACCGAGACATTGGAAGCATGTATTGTTGGAAATCTCTAAGGTCCCAAGGATCAATTATCAAGCAAGAAACACATGTGAATACTCAAAGAAATATGGCGAAAACATACTTACAATGATCGGTTTGGATGCGACGAAGAACAAAACTTTTCTCCCACTTGGTGAAGCTCGGCAGTGGCAGTGGCTCAGCAGTGGACTGCACGGCAGTGGGCTGTGATGCTCCTCCAAGAATCGGCCATGGATGTCTTCAATGCTCCAAGATCCAAGTGGTGATTCCATGCTCATATGTTAAGTCCCCTATCACTTTTATATGTACTCAAATGGTGTGCTAGCACTAAAGAATTATGCCACAAAATTCCTTAGCTTATTCTCTTTATTTTTTTCGGTCCAACCAGTGAGAAGGAATAAGAAGATGGCCTTGAGGCCGAGAGAGATGAGAGGAGGGAGAGAGGGTTTCTAAAACCGTGTGTGTTATAAGCAAGAGAGAGAAGAAATTGCTTTTATGTATTTGTTAATTGATTTTCCAAGAAAAACAATGAAACATTTACCAATTTTTAATTTCAAAAAAGTCAAAGGTAATAAAGCCTCAACCACTCACATCACTATTTACATCAAACAATCAATCAAGTGGCAAGTTGTCACATCACTCAAAGTGACTAATGATTTGACGCTTGATGTGACTAGTGATTTGACGCTTGATCTGACTTGCGTGCCGCACTCGAATTCGAAATGCGAATGCGCTCGCAAACACGCTCGGGCTAGGGTTCGCTAATTCAAAATTAACGAATTTTCCGCTGGGACATAATTAAATAATTATGCCTAGCAAATTCACTATTCACGTCGCTAACGAATTAATTCTAAATTAACTCGTTCGCCCGAATTAAAATCTAATTTCAATTCCGCGTCGAAATCCAATTTCGTATAATATATCCAATATATTATTTTATCGATTAATTCCAAATTAATCATTCTCTCTCTTTAATTAATATTTTATCCCAGATAAAATATCTCCGTAATTAATCCCAGATTAATTTTCTCTCTCATCTAATTAATCCCAGATTAATGAAGTGCGAGTCATTCATCATCGGTGAATCTTCGGGAAGCGACCCATGAGATCCCCGGATATGTTGGTAGTAAATACGGTCGTCAGACTATCCGAACTCGTAAGTACCTAGTACTACATTTGTACCGATTTACAAGACAAGGTTGGCTTCTAGCAAAGCGCCATGCCTACCCAATTCTCCAGAAATATCCTTATAGGAATATGTGATCTATATCAGGCGTAGTATACGTAGTATTTCGTATTGCGATCCAGTATCAGATGTCACGTGCTAGGCCTGGGGCTGGAATTGTGTCTGCCCCGTACGAAGCACATGTCGGATGTCTAGTAACTAGTCTCTATAATCGGATAAACATGACCTAGTCATAATATCCCGATAGCTCGAGCATATAAGAGAACGAGTTCCGTATCCTACGTGACCATCATCTCCACTATGACTGGAGTGATACTTCCATCTCGACATCACACCCAATACACTACGATTCTCAATATACCCAGAAGAGGCATACACAGAACCTGTTAAAGCCTTGGACGACCAAGTATTAGCGGTGCAAGTCTCAGGTTAAGATCAAATACACCTACCCTGATTTCGGACTTCCATAGACACATAGTCATACTACCAATGGAATTCTGAGGGGGTCTATCCAGAGCGAAGCTGTTTCCCGTACCATCGGTAAAACACAACCTCCTATTACACTAGCATGAGTATCATATACCCAAATATATGAGAACTATGTCGTTATGCCCTTACAACGCGCACAAGTGTAATACTAGTCTTTTACACATTATCGATGTCTGGTTTCGATAATACTCTGACTAGGGATATTTAATGATTAATCCTTTGTGGACTGATACTGTCTCATATCATTCTCAATCCAGGAACTAATCATATGGACCTCCTATCATTTATACATCTTGGTGATCTAATCACAAATGATAAGAGAGGAATCTCCTTTGTCACATAGTTAATTTGTACAACAACACCATGATCTGTACAAATAGTGACGCTATGTGTCATAATTGTCCAAAAATCTCCCACTTGGCCTATAGCCAGTCACTCGAGTGTCTTACACCCGAACTATGTACGGCTGGCTCAACTGTTGAGAAAAGCTTTCGTCAGTGGATTTGCATGATTATCGTCTGATTCAATTTATACAATCATCACATCGCCACGATGTATGATCCGAACGAATAAGATGAATATCGAAGTATATATCTGGATCGTTGATGAGACCATTAATTATTTAGCCTGAGTTGCAGCCTAGCTCAGCTGCTAACAGAACTATATCAAATCTAATTAGATTTATTATCGACCCAAATGGCTTCTATTGCTGCCTCAGCTGCAGCAATAACCTGCATTTGTTGTTTATTCGGTAACAGTATCTTGCTTGGAAGATTTCCAGCTCAATGTACCGTTATTCAAACTGTATAGTACCGTTTGTGACTTATAGTCGTTATTATCGGTTAGGAAACTTGCTACAGTGATTCCAGTCACTTCAAGTTCTCCATCTCCATAGATTAAGACAACATCCTTAGATCTCTAAGATACTAACAGATGTTCTTAACATCAATCCAGTGACTATCACTTGGATTGGCCTGTTTGTGAATCCATATGCTCAAAGCGTATGAGACACCAGGTCACGTACATTTTTCAATGTATGAATTCTCGAAGATTTTTCTGAAAGCCAAGCTTTCACCGATTGTTATTATGGGAATATCATTTCCAAGAAATGATGTATATTTTCATTATTATATAGGACAGCCACTGTCAGTGCGCTCCCACTAACCCTCTTATATACACAAGAATCATTTCGTTTTGAATTAAATAATAAACCATTATGATTACATCAAAACGATAATTCCAAGAACTTAATGCTTGCTTCAATCCAAACATGGATCAAATAACCTGTAAACCTTCTTTGCTAGTTTTAGTACAAAAAAAACCGACAGGATGTTGTAAACATCCTCCAAAAGGTTTCCGTTAAGGAAAGCGGTTTTGGCATTTAGCTGCCATATTTCATAAATGAAACATGCAGCATTAGCAAGCATTATCCAAATGTATTTACCGTGGCAACAGGTAAAAGGTTTAATCGTAATCAACAAAATGTTGATAACGATACCTTTCCGCTAAAAGCCTAGCTTTATACGTTGGTATGTTGACATCCATGTATGTATTCATTGAAGACTTATATAGTACCAATAGGCACAATGCCTTGCGGTACATCAACTAGTATCCAAACTTGGTTGTTATACATGGAATCCATTTCGGATTCATGGCAATTTGCCGTAATAGGGAGTCGATATCTTGTATCACTTCCTCATACATAGTAAGTTGGTATTCCTCAATAAGATTAACATCTTTATGAGGTAAGATCAGAAACCCATACCCCAGGTTGTTTTCTGACTCTATCCGACTTACGCGGTTCTTGTGTATTTGAAAATTACTGGTATAGTTTCATCCTTGATAAACTATTCATGTTCCATTAAGATTCGGTGCCTGGAATAGCATTACTCCGATTTTCATCGAGTTTTACTATCCTCCCACTTACCACTGCATATAGGTATTCCACTTAGGAAAACTGTATGGTGAGCAACAATTAAATTATTCTCTTGTGAGTTGTATAAGTACTATACTTATGGTTTCCCTAGGATAACCTACAATTGGCACTTATCTGATTGGGTTTTAGTTTGGTATCATCCAAACGTATGCCTAGCATACCCAAATGTTCAGGAATGAGAAACCTAGTTTCTTTCTTGTTTATATCTAATATGAAATCTGTCAAAAAGATTTTATGGAACCTTATTCTAAATAAGTTTGGCACTGTCAACGCTTATCCGTTAAAGGAAATGGTATCTCAGAGCGACTCATGATTAACCTTATCATGTCCAATAAAATTCGGTTTATAAGTTTGGACACACCGTCAAATTGAGGTGATCAGTGAGGAGTCCTCGTTTGAAAGAATACAATACTCTTTCAACTATATGAGAAACTTATTGCTTAAGTATTTTCCATTACGGTCTTACCGTGACGGTTTAATACTTTAGCCGATCTGTTCGTCTATTTCGTGTCGAAAATCTAAAAGTTTCCGATTTGTGCTTCAAAAGAAACACATATAACCATAACGCGATGCCACATCCGTGTAGGTCACGAAATATTCATATCCACCTCTAGCCTAGCTGGATATGGGCCCACTTGCTTCACTATGAACTAGGGCTTACAGATCAGTGGCATTTGCACTTTTACCAAGTAAATAGTGTTTTAGGCACTTTGCCCAATAAACTAGATTCGTAGACTTTATTTGAATGGAATCAAATTAGTCCTAGTACCCACTCTTCAAAACTGCGGATATACGAGTCTTGTTTGATTGTGTCCCAGAAAACAATGCCACAATTGAGTTTCATCTGATCAAATTAGTTCGAGCTATTTGTTTGTCATGTTGTATATATATGAGATTTATTTATCTTCAAAATATAAATTTTGTTATTCACATCTAATGTGTTTATCTCAATATCATCTTTATAAAATAAAACACTTTAGTTTTCTAGGATATAAAGGTAAATCCGCAACGGATTATACATTGCCATAGAGATAATGTATCTAGTCAAACTAGTTACATTATAACAGTTTCCTAATTTAAGTACATACCTGAGGGTAGTTCCTAAACTTAGGTATCTACTGTTAAAACAACGACTTTCGTCCCATTTCCGATTCGCAGATTAATCTCGATTGAAGTCAGTATCCTGCTAATAGTAGATTCTGAACATCAATACATATTTATGTACCACACTAAGTATTTAAAATCTAATTTTAATACTAGTAGTGAACATAATTATGACAAACATATTTGAAGTCAGAGCCTTGCTCGTCTTCAATTCCTTCATGGCTGCTTTGTGCAAATGGCAGTCATGATTCCGCGATCCCGTTTGCCACATTTAGGCAGATATTTTGGGATATGTCATTTATCTTCCCAGAAGATAATAATGATTTTGCCTTTGCCCTTTTCCATATTCTAGAAGCCTTTGGCCAAGCCTCGCGTTTCTAGAATATCGAAGTAAGGTGCGCATTGCGCTACTTGCCTTATTGCAAACTTTGACTTTGTCTCTTTGAGAATAGTCATTAACTCTCCAAGAGTTATTATTGCAATTGTACTTCTAAAATCTAAATATAGATTTATGAAGATCCTTCAATTTCAATATCATACTTTAAGGATCTAATCCTTAGTTTTGATTAAGAAATTAAGGAGTCTAATTAGCAAGCTTAATGGATTAAGCACTAAAGTTATCATTACATGAATCTTCCAAAGATCATGCTTTACTATTTTCTTAACTCCGGGCTTAGGCATAATATGTTATTTTATCAAATAAAGTAACTTATTATATTTCAGGACTATCCTGAAATTTATTCCCAATTTGAAATTTAAACCATTTAAATACATTTTCCCTATGATTATGTTTTAAATGTCAATCTTTCAATTTTATCTTGATTCTAATAGTCCAACTATTTAATCAACGATTTAGGTACTATTTATTATAATGATTACTATAGTCCAACTATTTAATCAACTATAATTTAATAGATTGAATACAGTACAAGTGTTTTATTAAAACAACGATTAAATATTAGTCCAACTAACATTTAATTTATTTGACGAATGATATGTGATTGAGCGCGTATGGCAAGTAATTAAACGAATATTGCAAATTTATTTCTTGCCTCCCACTATTTTTCGGTGAGCCTCTAACCCTCTGTCGAGTACTCGGGAAACCGTGTTTCCTAGTGGGCTAGGATCCCGTTAAATATCACATAATCTTGACTTTGGCCAACAAATTGTATGATAATTAACTAGGTAGATCTCTAAGATCAATTAGATCCAATCCAATTCCTAGATCCAGTAGGGGGACATCCAAGTCTGAAACATATATCTTATATATGCCAATACATCTAATGTATTGGCTAACCTTTTTCCTCTGAATCAACTAAGCCTTGGCTTTGGCACAACAAAATTAGTGATCCCAGTTAAGCTTGACCCATTGACCATGGAAAGCTTCATAATCAATGTCGATGGACAAGGAGTGGTTTTGACTTTGGCCAACAAACCACAACTTGGACAAGACACCAATATGGAAACAAAACTCTCGTGATACAAACACATCTTCGACGGACAAAGGTCTTGACTTTGGCCAACAAACCAATGCCAGTCTCGGATCTTCAGTAAGAAGCACTCAATGGAAGGAAAAACGCTTAATATTATTTGAGGGTTTTTCGCGTGCAAATTGGCAACCAATTTATTATCTTTGCTAAGGTCTCATTATCATACACCCTTAAACATGCATTCTAAATACATAATAAAGTGCGTATAATAAAATAATAATGATATGCGGATGGATACTTTACATATTGATCCTAGATCAAATCTCTCCATTTCCTCTCTCCCGCTAGCACAAGTATTACTTATACCCGTTACACTACACTTCTAAAGAAACCTCATTTACATTTAGGGGAATAGGTGAAAAGAGAAATGTTGGTGTTTTCTAAGGTCCCAAGATCATTAAACAAGCATGAAACAAGTGCGAATACAAATCAACGAAGTTGCGGAATACTCACATCGATTGGTTGAGCGACGCGCGAGGCAACAAAAACTATTTTCTGCTTCATGGACTGCTCGGCAGTGACTATCACAGCTCACTATTTTTAGCTCTCCAAGGCTCGGCTTTGGTCCTCCATCAAGCTCCAAGCTTCTCAAGATGATTCCCGGCTCATGGGTGGACTTCCCTATCACCTTCGCATGTCTCTCGGAGTGCTAGCTCTCAAGAAATTTCCCATAAATTTCCACACTTGCTTCCCTTGTTCACGGATTTTAGGCAAAAACCAGTGAAGAAATTTGCCCATGTTGGGCGAGAGAGAGAGGAGGGAAAAGAGAGGAGAGATAAGTGTTTTTGTTACAAAAATTGGTAAATAGATATTCCAAAAAACAAAGACCAAATTTTTGCCTCCAAAAGTCAAAGCCATCAAAAGCTTCAACCACTCCCATCAACTTACATCACTCACATCACTCAATCAAGTGACAACTTGTCACATCACTCAAAGTGACATTTGATTTGACGCTTGATGTGACTAATGATTTGAAGCTTGATGTGACTAATGATTTGACGCTTGATGTGACTAGCGATTTGACGCTTGATGTGACTTGCGTGCCGCACTCAAATTCGAAATACGAATGCGCTCGCAAACACGCTCGGGCTCGGGTTCATTAATTCTAAATTAACAAATTTTCCATTGCGACGTAATTAAATAATTATGCCTAGCAAATTCACTATTCACGTCGATAACGAATTAATTCTAAATTAACTCGTTCGCCTGAATTAAAATCTAATTTCAATTCCGCGTCGAAATCTAATTTCGTATAATATATCCAATATATTATTTTATCGATTAATTCCAAATTAATCGTTCTCTCTCTTTAATTAATATTGTATCCCAGATAAAATATCTCCGTAATAAATCCCAGATTAATTTTCTCTCTCATTTAATTAATCCCAGATTAATGAAGTGCGAGTCATACATCATCGGTGAATCTTCAGGAAGCGACCCATAAGATCCCCGGATATGTTGGTAGTAAATACGGTCGTCGAACTATCCGAACTAGTAAGTTCCTAGTACTACATTTGTACCGATTTACAAGACAAGGTTGGCTTCTAGCAAAGCGCCATGCCTACCCAATTCTCTAGAAATATCCTTATAGGAATATGTGATCTATATCAGGCGTAGTATACATAGTATTGCGTATTGCGATCGAGTATCAGATGTCACGTGCTAGGCCTGGGGCTGGAATTGTGTCTGCCTCGTATGAAACACATGTCGGATGTCTGGTAACTAGTCTTTATAATCGGATAAACATGACCTAGTCATAATATCCTGATAGCTCGAGCATATAATAGAACGAGTTATGTATCCTACGTGACCATCATCTCCACTATGACTGGAGTGATACTTCCATCTCGACATCACACCCAATACACTACGATTCTCAATATACACAGAACATGTTAAAGCCCTGGACGACCAAAACCAAAGTACATTGATTGTCGCAAGTATTAGCGGTGCAAGTCTTAGGTTAAGACCAAATACACCTACCCTGATTTCAGACATCCATAGACACATAGTCATACTACTAATGGAATTCCGAGGGGGTCTATCCAGAGCGAAGCTGTTTCCCATACCATCGGTAAAACACAACCTCCTATTACACTTGCATGAGTATCATATACCCAAATATATGAGAACTATATTGTTATGTCTTCACAACGCGCACAAGTGTAATACTAGTCTTTTACGCATTATCGATGTCCGTCTCGATATACTCTGACTAGGGTATATTTATGATTAATCCGTCGTGGACTGATATTGTCTCATATCATTCTCAATCCAGGAACTAATCATATGGACCTCCTATCATTTATACATCTTGGAGATCTAATCACAAATGATAGAGAGGAGTCTCATTTGTCACATAGTTAATTTGTACAACAACACCATGATCTGTACAAATAGTGACGCTATGGGTCTTAATTGTCCAACATGTATTGGGTTTGATTTTTGATTAAATTATGTTGGACACTATTTGATGTTAAAGAGCATGATGATAATTAGGCTAATTGATGTTTTAGAAATGCTAATTGGGTAATTAATTATGTAATGCACTTTATGTTAATTAAATTGTAAATTGGGCTTTTTATAATTTAATTATAATTGGGCTTAAAATTGGATTTGGCTTGTAATGTTGTAAATGTGCTTATTGGGCTTGGTTGTTGTACCAAGTTAGGTTTAGGCTAAATTAGTTAGGGCAAGAATAAATTTGCAATATTCGTTTAATTACTTTCCATACGCGCTCAAACAAATATCATTTGTCAATTAAATTAATTATTAGTTGGACTAATATTTAATTTTTGTTTTAATTAACAGTTGGACTGTATTCAAACAATTAAATTATAGTTGATTACATAGTTGGACTATAATAATCATTATAATAAATAGTACCTAATGTTGGTTTCTATTATATGTCCCAAGGAAAGATTCGTGATGAGAAGTGATGAAGAAAATCTTTGAATCTCCAAGCTTCAAGTTTCGGCCAAGGGAGGAAGAAGAGTGTGAAGCTCCAAGCTTTGTGTATTCCAAGCTCTTTGATGGTTTCCCTATCACCTCCTTTGATCCTTCAATGTGCTAGCAAATGGAGAAAAGAAAATCAAATCTTCTTTGCCCTAATGGAAGTTCACGGCATTGTGAGAGAGAGAGGAGAGTTGTGTTGATCTTTGTTACAAAAATCAATTTATATTTATGCCATAATATTTATTAAATTAATAATAAACTTATGACACAAATTATGCAATGGCTTAGAGTGTCAAACACTCAAACTCCATGCAAAAACCATTGAGTGTATTGTACACTATCACCATGCAATGTATTAACAATTAAATAATGCATATAATGACATGTGTCATGTGGGCCCCACACGTTTCCAAATGAAAGTGGGGACCACGTGCACTCACGCGTTCGGGTTCGATATTTCGAAATACCGAACTTACGTCGCGACGTTAATTAAATCGAATTTAAATAAATAATTGCGCCTAGCGAAATTATTATTTACGTCGCTAACGAATTAATTCTAAATTAACTCATTTGCCCGAATTAAAATCTAATTTTAATTTCGCGTCGAAATCGAATTTCGATTATTATATCGAATATAATAATTTTATCGATTAATTCTAAATTAATCGTTCTCTCTCTAAATAAATAAGTACTTTATCCAAGATAAAGTTTCTCCGCAATTAATCCAAGATTAATTAAGTCCGAATCAAATATCATAGGTGAATCTTCAGGAAGCGACCCAAGAGATCTCCGGATATGTTGGCAGTAAATACGGTCCTCGGATAATCCGAACACGTACGTACTCATACTACGTTATTACCGATTCACAAGACAAGGTTGGCTTCTAGCAAAGCGCCATGCCTACCCAATTCCCAGAAATATTCTTACTGGAATATTAGATCTATATCAAGCGTAGTATACCGTAGTATTGCGTACATCGATCCAGTATCGGACGATCACATGTTAGGCCTGGGGCTGGAAATGTGTATGCCCCGTACGAAACATATATCGGACATCAAGCAACTAGTCTCTTTAAATCGGACAATCCTGACCTGGTCATATTGTCCCGACGGTTGCAACCTTTTATAGAGTACTAGTTCTGTGTCCTGCGTGACATCACCTCCATATGTCTGAAGTGATACTTCCATCTCGACATCACATCCAGTACACTACGATTCTCGAAAACCCAGAAGAGGTGTACACAGAACCGGTTAAGGTCCCCCAACCACCAAAACCAAAGTTTACCGATTGTCGCAAGTACTAGCGATGTAAGTCTCAGGTGTTGGTTTATTCTAAGGTCCCAAGATCAAATCAAGACATGAAATAATGCGTGAATACATCAACGGAGGTAGCGGAATACTCACATTGATCGGTTATGTCGATTTGATGACGAATCAAGGCAAAAACGTACTGCCTTGCTCACGCCACTGCAACCAGTCCATGCTCACTGTCTTGGCAGTTTCGGGTCTCAAAACGAAGCTCCAAACTCCGTCGGATGAGTCCCGCCTCATGGGTGAACCTCCCTACCACCTTCGCAAGACTCGTAGTGTGTAGCTAGCACTTGCGGTTTCACCATGAAAACCCAACCCTTGCTTCCCTTTAGTGTCACGTTTTTTCTGGTTCAAAACCAGTCCCAAAATTCTGTTTTGGCGTGTGAGAGGAAGAGAGAAAATGAGAGAGAAGAAGTTTGTTGTTAAGTTAAAAATGATTTACCAAAAATCAATTATATTTATGCCATAATATTTATTAAATTAATAATTAAATTTATGACACAAAAACATGCAATGGCTTAGAGTGTCAAACACTCAAACTCCATGTAATGACATTGAGTGCAATGTACACAATCTACATGCAAAGCATTAGAATGACATGTGTCATGTGGGCCCCACACGTTTCCAAATGAAAGTGGGCCCACGTGCACTCACGCGTTCGGGTTCGATATTTCCGAAATACGAGCTTACGTCGCGACGTTAATTAAATCGAATTTAAATAAATAATTGCGCCTGGCGAAATTATTATTTACGTCGCTAACGAATTAATTCTAAATTAACTCGTTTGCCCGAATTAAAATCTAATTTTAATTCCGCGTCGAAATCTAATTTCGTCTAATAATCGAATATATTAATTCATCGATCAATTCCAAATTAATCGTTCTCTCTCTTTAGACGACATTTTATCCCGGATAAAATATCTCCGTTATTAATCTTAGATTAATTTTCTCTCTCTTCTGTATAATCCCAGATTATTAAAGAGTGCGAGTTGTGCGTCATCGGTGGATTATCGGGAAGCGACCCATGAGATCCCCGGATAATCTGGCAGTAAATACGGTAGTCGGAGTATCCGAATCACGTACGTACCAAGTACTACGTTCTACCGATTACGAGACAAGGTCGACTCCTAGCAAAGCACCAAGTCTACCCAATTCTCCGGACATATCCATTTAAGAATATTAAGATCTGTATCAAGCGTAGTATACAGTATTGTGCATATCGGCCCAGTATCGGATAATCACGTGCTAGGGCTGGGGCTGATAAGTGTCTGCCTGTAGACATTATGTCCATAGCGTCACTGTTTGTAAATGATATTGTATTATGGTACAAAATTAACTATGTGATAATGAAATTGCCTTTTGCCGTTTTGTAATATTATTTACTTTGACTTATAAATGGCGAAAGTC